>APFE031526489.1:0-15144 GCA_000404065.3 Pinus taeda | reverse complement strand
AGTGAATAATATTCTTTTTTCATTTTAATGGGTAAGTAAAAGAAGGGGTCAATATCTAATTGTAATGCTTAATTCATTAATTCATTGATGTCTTCATAGGGACTTTAAAGGATAACGTTAACCATGAGGTTCTTTTTTGGGAACCTGATTCATTGGACGAGGCATTCGAGTTGGCAAGAAAAATTGAAAGCGAAATTATGACGACAAGGAAGTCTACCCCTCACAACTATAAAGATGAAAGTGTTATTTCTCCTAGCCTTCGACAACCTACAAGGGTTACACCACAACAAGTGGAATAAAAAAAGGGGCTTTGTTACAATTGTGATAACAAATACATTAAAGGTCATAAGTGTGCTGAGAAGAAATTATTTTACATTTATTGTGGAGAGGAGGAAGAAAAGGATCAAGAAACATCAAAAGAAGAGTATATACACCAGGAACCAACCCTAGAGAAAGAAGAAATGAATCCAAACATATCTTGTAAAGCATTCGAAAGAATTACTACTCCTCAAACTATTAAGATAGAAGGACATATCAAGAAGAAAAATGTTCAAGTGAAAGATCACATCAAGAAAGAAGAAATGAATCCAACCATATCTTGTAATGCATTGGCCAAAATCACCACTCCTCAAACTATCAAGATAAAAGGACATATTAAGAAAAAAAAATTCAAAAAGTGAAAAATCACATCAAGCATCAAGAAATGAATCTGACCATATCTTGTAAAGCCTTGGAAGAAATTACCACTCCTCAAACTCTAAAGATAGAAGGCCATATCAAGAAGAAAAAGGTTCAAGCAGTGAAAGATCACATCGAGCATCAACAACAAGTTCTCCAACTTCTAAAGGATAACGCCACTTTGGTGCAAAATTGAATGAAACAACAGGGAGATCAGCATCGTAGTGAAAAATGTTTTGATGTAGGTGATTGGGTAATTTTACGACTACATCTCAAGCAAGCTATTTATGAGAAGGAAATGGTGGCAATACTACATGCACTTAAGAAATGGCGACCTTACCCAATGGGAAGACAATTCAAGGTAAAAATGGATCATGATAGTCTTAGATACTTTTCAGAACAAATATTATCTTTAGAAGAATAGAAAAAATGGGTCACAAATATGTTGGATTATGATTTGGACATCATCTATAGAAAAGGGAAGCAAAATTTTGTTGCAGATGCACTCTGAAGAAAGGATGAGGATGTGGAAGCACTGTTTTGTGCTATTTCTATTATCCAACCAGATTGGATACACGAAGCAATGGATGAATGGAAGAAGGACGAAGAAGTGTGGCCACTCATTCAAAAGTTGCAGAAGATCCCAATTCAAACAATATTGCCAGAACTTGAAGAGGAAGGAAAAATCATATTGGAACCTGGAGGAGTAATAGAATCAAGAACCTGACAGCTATGAAATCGACCAATTTCAGAGTATCTCATCAAGTGGAAGAACTTACCTGCTGAAGATTCCACATGGGAGGACAAGAATTTTCTACAGAAATATCAAGAACTACTCAAGCATTGAGGACAACACTTTTTGAAGGAGAGGGGCATGTTAGGCCCCTATACTACTAGTGTAACCCCTTATTGTTATTAGTACAACCCCCTTATTATATTTTTGTACCCATGTAGTCCCCATATTGTTACTATTCTGGCCCATAGAAGCCCACTATTGTTCTTATTGTGCCCTTACATTATTATTGTTATGTCGGCTCTGATTATATTATGACTCCTTAGACTCCTATATATAGAAAGGAGGTCTTGTCATTTGTATCATCGAAGAATTGTTCATTTATATAATGTAAACGAGGTCACCGCCTCGAAGAGGCTGAATTCTAAGGCATTGATCTATCTTTTCTATCTTTTTGTGAGCTAGTTTCATAACACCTTATGCATACCAAGTGAATATTGGGAAACGCTTCAATGAATTCTATTACAAGTGAATACAAATTTGAATCAATGGATTTTAGTATATTAGTGGTACACTAAGTAATAATATATGTCCATTTTTTATTTTTTATTTTTATGTTTTTCAAAAAAACGTAGTGGCATATGTGTGGAAATAGGTTACTGAATTACTTTCTTGTTGTAATAGTTAATTGGTTCACTACTCATCTTATCATTTTTAATTTGATGGGAAATATAAAATTGTGAAAAAATATTTAGAAGAATATTTTTTTCTTTACATATGATAAATAGACATAATGGGTCAAGTGGTTGCCCCAAGTAGAATGGTGGTACAACACATCTTTCCATACTTCATAAAAAATGTCCACATTTATGGATATAATCCTCCATTAATCACAACACCATTGAAAGGTGTTCCAAGGATATAGAGTGGAGGACCACATAGGGCACTAACAAGTGGCTCTAAAACTATTGAAGGACAACTTGTCTATAACACAAAATAGGGTGAACTAACGATTATATAGATACCACAGGGGAAAGGAATTTGAAACAAGGAATTGAGTATTTTTTATATTACAACCATATAAACAGATGTCCCTCAAGAAAAAAAAAGAAATACAATAAATTAGCATAGAGTTATTATGTCCCCTATATGATGTTCTACAAGACTAGAAGAATGGATTATAAATTGGACTTACCTCCATCTTTACATGTACATCAAATCATCTATGTTTCTTTCTTAAAAAAGGTAATCAATGATAAGATCCAAATCCAATCTATTTTATGAAAGAACAAAAAAAGTGGAAAATATTATTAGACCTGTAAATAATCCTAGAGACAAGCATTAAACAACTAAGATATCAATCATTACTAAGTACCTCATCGATGGGAAGAACATACCAATGAAGGATACAACATCAAAAGATGATTTATTAATACAAGAACACACACAACTACTCAAATGTTGAGGAAAGGAGCTATTAGGGTTTTCAAAGGCTCACGCAGTGGACGGCCACATAGGGCACTAACAATTAATTCTAAAATTATTAAAGAACGGCTTGGATATAGCACAAAATAGGATGAAATAAAAACCAAATAAACTCCATAGCGAAAAGGAATTTGAATAGGGAAATGATTATTTTAGATATTATAGCTATATAAATAAATGTCCCTCAAGAAACAAATGAATCACAAAAAATTAGCACAAAGTTATTATGTCCCCAATATGGTGTTCTAGAAGATTGAAAGAATGGATTATAATTTGACTTACCTCCATATTTACAGATACATCTAATCATCCATGCTTTTTTCTTAGAAAAGATAGTGAGTGATAAGATCCCAATCCAAATTATTTAAGAAAAGAACAAAAAAGAATGGAAAATATTACTATATCTGAAAATCATCCTAGAGACAAGCATTAAAAAACCAAATATATGAAGCATTACTAAGTACCTCGTCAATGTAAAGAACCTACCAATGAAGTAGAAAGCATGCGAAGATGAGTTATTCATACAAAAACACCCACAACTAGTAAGTGTTGAGGAAAATACTTGTTTGAAGGGGAGGGACATGTATGCATAGAAAGATAAATTTACCTTAATCAAACCAATTTCCATGGAAGCTAATCTATTATACATGCAAAATATATGAAAATAAATTCAAACATAATCTAAATTAAAACATAAATGAGGGAATCAAT
Source organism: Pinus taeda (assembly GCA_000404065.3). Classification (NCBI taxonomy): domain Eukaryota; kingdom Viridiplantae; phylum Streptophyta; class Pinopsida; order Pinales; family Pinaceae; genus Pinus; species Pinus taeda. Next base: position 11,537 of record APFE031526489.1, on the reverse strand, counting down.
GATGTTCTTGGCCTCAACCTAGCTATTTGCACAGGGCATCATAATACCACTAGAATCCATGCCATTGACTTTTCCATTTATATCTATATAATAAGTGAGGCCACAAAGAAGGAAATTCTATAGCATCCTTATTTTCTTAGCATACAAGGAACTAAAATAGATCACAAATGAAACTAAAGGACATGATAACATAGTGAAATAATTAATCAACAATAGAAATAAAATCGCATAGTAATATACGCATGCATAAATTGAAAATTGGCATACCTTGAGTGCCCCCCCCCCCCCCAAATCATGGAGCATGTAGGGTCCTATATAATCACTAGAATAACACTATTTGAAAACCACACACATAAACTTCAAGATCAGTAGATATATGTATTAATGTTATAACATTATTATAGAATATGATTCTTCACACATAAAATTGTTTCTACCTCCATTTTTTGTGTGCAAGAGAGAAAGAGAGACAGACAGAGAGACAGAGAGAAGCGGGCCTACCAAATTCATAAATGGAGTGGAATGAACCCTTAAAGTTTGGTCCATACTTTTCAAATAGAAATGAAAATTAAACTTAATAAAAATACTAATTGGCACATGCCACTTAATTAATTTTAATAGCAAAATCATTGGCTCTATTTTGTCATACCAAAGCATTAAATCTCACTTATGGTAGTTGATGGATTTGAACTACAAATTTTTGAAGGGTTATTTAAGCTTAGGTGGTTTTGAAGTTATCAGCATGATTACACAATTATTAAATGTTTTTGGATGATTTATTTTTCCATTCGTACAACAATGACATGGAACCAAGCATGTAGGCATGCTAAGGAAAAACCCTTGAGTTGCTTGTCAAAGTACTTTCATCTTTGTCCAAGAATATTTTCAGTGCTTACATTCTTACCATTATGCTTGAAAATATATCTACTCGTTAAACCCTTGTGGTAACTTAGAAATATGGTTGAGGGTTAAACCCTTGTGAGGGCTAAAAGGATATGCTTGATGACTAATCCCTAGTGACAATTTGGAAATATTCATGATCACATAGAAAATACACCTCATAACCTATAGACTATTCTTATATTTAGTAATAGAGTTAGTAAGGAAATTTATGCACCATAATTAACATATCTAATAATACAAATAATCTCCAAAAACACTCTAATTCTAACTATGAAATAAAATAGGAGAGAAATGGCAATGTGTCTATCTTGAAAAAAAAAAATCATAATGGTAAGGGAATGATTCTTATTTATAATATGAGAAAAAATGGACGTTTATTAGAAAAAAAAAAGATATTATTTCTATAGAAAGAAGATGTCAAAAAATTATCTCATCATCTCCCCTCAACTAGCTTGGTTGCATGTCACTTATGCAATCCTAGCGACTCTAGCACTAGTACCATTTTACGATGTTCTCCCTAATCAAAGGCTAGGTGGAAAAATTCTATAGGGTTTTAGTATCCCAAATTTCTATCTAGCAATTTCCACTATTTCCTCTCATCCTATTTGTCCCATTTAGTTGCCCCCCTATAGAGCTGATTTGGACACCATATGATAGGATAATGAAACCATAACCCTATCCACCTTGGTTCTTGCCTCATTATGAAATTTCTGTAGAATGAAACCATATTGAGGTATGTACAAAGGAAGTGGCATCCCATTATATTCTTGTTTTTAAGATAATTTGGTATATTCTCCCATATATCATGAGTCCATTAGAGATTCTATGGAATGACCTCTTTCTATTTCTTAATACTATGTTATTGTAAACCTCTAGTAATGTATGATTGTCATAAAATCTCCTAGATCCTAACTTAACCTTTGATACACATCCATAGTTACTCGTATTAATGGTTATTAATCTTAGGTTATTAACCTTGATTTTATTTTGTCTATGCATGGGATGTAAAATCTTACAATTGGACATCCCAGAGGTAGAGGTTTTGATTCTAGTGAGCATTGTCTTAGAGAAAGGAATTGAATTAATATCATTCACACAATAAATTCTTATCTTTTGATTTAATAGAGAATAAAATGTACATAAGATCCTATGGATGTTTCACCTCATAAGCTTTCTTGTTCTCAAATCTTAATCTAAAATAATTCCATCAATCATGCAGAAATATGGGATATACCATTTGGAAGTTTGACAATATTGGGAGGGGGGTGAGTCAGTATTGTATATTTTTGATCAACTTATACTATTTAGTTTCTTTCTTTACATAATTACTAAATATTTCATTCATTAAAACATCACACATGAGAAGATCTAAACATATAAGTAGCACACATAAGTAAAACATAAGAAACATAAGTAGATAAATAGATAAGCATGAGAGAAAACATCAACACATGAACATTGTATATAAGGTGGAAACTCAAAGGTAGAAAAAAACCATTTGATTTAGCTCTACTTCATCTTATTTTCATTATTCAAAATTCTCTTTATATATGCACTAGCCACCACTATTCTCCAAGCCACAACTTACTAATCACGTAAACAACTCTTGCTCTAGGCCACTACCTATCATAACCCACCAGTTCTTGACCTATATATATCACCATATTCTTGAAGCCATTACTCCCATGAATTTTCAAGCCACCACCTGTTGGATGCCCTGACACCCAATATTTCCACCACTTGATGTAAGCGTCTACTCCCAAGTTCTCAAGCCGCTACTTGAAGGATGTCACAATACCCTAAATCTACAAGCCACCACTTGTGGCACTAAAGGCCCCAACCTTCAAGCTCTTCTTGTGGACCTCATTTCACAATTTTCACATTGGATCCACACATCAAACACAGCAAACCGTTGGCCTCATTTCATCCCATTTTCAAACTACACCCACATTGAAAATAAGCTCATCAACAAATCAATATAAACACTCTGCAACACACAACCAATCTCATCAGTCCTCATATAGTCACTCATACAAATTCTAACCAAAATATCTCAACTTAACAACATACATACATTAAGATATAGAAATACACGGCTTCATGTTATATACAACTAAGCTTCTTATATACCATACATAAGCACTATAGCAATATTACATCAAGAATCATTTAAAAATGTCTAAGGACAACATACAAAAGCCATACACATGGCATAAATACATCTCAGTAACCTAGATTCAGCCACACAAAACATATACACAATGTTGCACCCATATAAGATTTGTGCGATAATAAAATATACTCGACTAAGAACCCTTGCAATCAAAAATATGTTAGCACACCAAAGACAAAAAATACTTTGCCACAACCTCTTGAATTTTTCCCATGCTTTGTCACAACATAAGAAATTATGTTCCTCAATTACTCAATGCGTTCCTTTGTTGTATTCTCAAGTGAATCAACCATGTTGCCATTAGTCTCTTATCCATGTGCACTAGTTCCAACACTCTATCAAAAAATTGACCTCAACAACCATTCCATTTCACCTATGACTCAATGCACTGGAAATTTCATCTCTGGCTGTGCACTTCATCATCCTTAGTAATGAAAACGATTATTGTAACTAAACACATGCTACAGATTTGTACTTTGTCATCCCATAGCATATACTCTCAACAGTTTCACATTATCTCTATTTGTGCATACACATCATCTAATTCACACGCTGTCTAACATTAGCATTAACTCATACATTGGAAATTTAACAATAACTCTCATCCACAAAACGGTTGACCAAATTGATCACTAATAGGTGTTTAATCATGACCAGATCAGCACACAACAAATTCGATCAACTATGCCACTAAGCCATAATTAAGCTAATCATTGTGTTTTGACCATGACCAAATAAAAAATAATTGTCATGCAAAATGTCAACTGAACCTTCCAATCGAAACCATGAGATATTATAGTGGTCCATGCCTTTGGTATTTCATTTTAGGCGCCTAGAGGCACAACTACAAGTTCACCGTGCTTAATCTAAGTTGTAGATGTGGATTTTCTAAGGCACATTTGGGTTGCAAAAATTTTGCATGTGGTTTTTCCTCTTCTTACAAGTGTTCATACTCTTAAAGAGTGAAAACATAAAATTTCTCACCAAAATCTAAAACCTCCTGCACCATCACATCGCCAAGCACCTCTAAAATTTGAAACCTCTCATATCATCACATCTTCAAGCACCGCTGCAATAATTGTAAACTTCAAGAAACTTAGCCCAACAATATAATCATCAAGTCAAGCTCCATAGGCCTATTGATATCAACTCATGACACTTGATTATTATATCCCACATTTGACATCAATGTCAACACCATGCTGCCAACATTCACCCCCTTTTGGCATTGATGTCAACCTCCAAACACAAACACCAAATTGACTTCATTCATCTCTAATTAACTAGACTCACTCTATGCTAGTAGTTGTGTCACTCTCCCCCTTTGGAATCAATGAAAAATTTCAGCCAAGTCTCACTAGAAACCCATGTTGAAAACTCCTAATACTGATAGTCAAAGCTAATATCCGATGATTTTCTTGATGAAAGAGATCGCCTACCAACAATCTCTATGAAATAGGCATTGAGAAATAAGAAAAATGTTGCCTCATGCCAACTAGGACAACACCATGCTCTATTCTTTGAGCATGCTCTCTTTGCACATATACTAGGTCTACAAATATCTCATCCAAGCTATTGTACAAAACATATTGTTGTTTCCATTTCCTCCTTACCATTTGCAAGAGCCCACTCCTCATGGACGACAAACTCCATACACATTATGTCCAAATGATACATAATGAGTTACAGAGCTTCATAGTGCAAATACATGGTAATATAAATGATATACAGTGTTTTTATAATGACATGAGAGAGCCCATAGATGGCTATACATTACTTTCTTTAGAAATGCATGCATGGAAGAAGACTTCTTCTATTGTATGATGATGACAAGGGATCCTTTCCCATCCATGCCCATATCTAGCAACCATTAACCAAATGTCAAAATAAATCAATTACATGGCTGCTACAATACAAGAGATTCTCTCCCATGCATGATAAGACCAACGAATCTTTTGTGTATGCAGACCTATCATAAGGACTAGTCAACCATCTTGACCCAATGATAAGAAAATGTAAGTACATGGCTAGTACTTTCACACAAAAGTGCTTACATGGAAAAAATATATGATGCACTTCTAACCATGCCAAAACAAGTGGGTCACTCTCCAACATATGTTGAACCATAGTCTTTCTATGCTCTCTCCAAAATAAGGACTCTCTTCCCATGCAACTCTCAGCTGGCCAAACCAAGTAACTTGTTTTCTAAAGTATAATGAATACAATCATATATAATACAATTTCATGGCTGCTACCTCAATTCTCTCATTGTTTCTTACATGGTTGAAATAAAATGCATCACTACTATGCATGGAAAATGACTCTTGCTCTCAACATGACACATTTTAAGGTTATTGAGAAATGGTGATAATGACAAGTACACCAAGGATAATATAACATGTTTTCACCCATTAAAAAAAAATTCATCAACTACAAAAGACATGAGTGAAAAACAATAATAAAATTAGAGTGCATGCCTTGAAACCATATATATAAGCATAGCTCCCCCTAATTTGATTATAACTCCAATAAGTAGGTTGATCCTATAGAATATTTCTTGCATGAGGCTTTCATACACAACATGCTACTACTGCTACTAATATCCATAATTTCATCAAGTTTCCCTACATGACCCTTAAGGTTATGCACCCCTCATAGCTCTTATCTAGTCTTTCATGAATATGCATCAAGTAACCAATCGATTGTAGAGGGGGTATGATCTCTCCACTTCACGGGTTGCTACTTCTTCTGTGATGTAGGAGAATTAGGTCGAGCTCGTGATGAATAAATGGAGTAGAGCTTCATAATGTGGTGGACTCACCACATGTTGAGCTGGAAAATTGGTTTTGTTGTTGTTATTAGCATTCTAAATATTTTATATAATTGTAGGATTGGAGTAAGTCGAAGAGTCTAGGAATTAAGAGTTATTTCCATTGCAATCATTATCTCACCTTGGTTGTCTTTTCCACTTCCCTCATTTGGAGAGAAGAGGAAATGAACCATTCGCTGAGGTTTGTGAATAAAAGAGGCATCAAATGAGGAGGAGGGAAGCTCTTCTCCTACATCCAAGTTTGTAGGCCCGAACGAAGAAAAAGGAAGTTATGAAGTAGCATATTTATTTAAATACATGTTTTTTAATTTTTGGGTTCCACTCAAACTATGTGTGTGCATTTTATTTACATTACAAAATATGTTATGACTATCTCTATTATGTTACATTCCTATCGTAATTGTATTTTTGTTGTGTTTCTTGTTCTTGTTGCATCCACTGTGACCCCTTCAAATCATTTTTGTAGTGCCTCTATTTTTACAGGAATAATTATTCCTTCAACTAAATTTGGGCCATTAACTTGAGTAAGGGAGAAAACGTGATGAGAAGAGGTAGGAGGAGATCATTCCAAGAGTTGGGGAATGTGCCAAGGTTGTGGAATGTTTAGTTTCAAAGGCTGAGTCGCTTCACCTTCCCAAAATTCTGAATACAGAGTTTATTGGAGTGTTAGTGCTACAAAATTGTTTCGTAGCACCTACATCTAGGATTTTGTGTGCTGCATTTTGTAGCCCATATTGTCTTTGGGTTTTCCTGTTGCCATCAATTTATGGTATCATAGTCACGTTTGGGGCAGAGCTATGTTTGACATTGGTTTTTTTGTCTATAGTATAAGGATATGGATATGCGAACAAGAAGCATGAGATCAAGGAGGGATAACCATAGCTAATGCAAAACACCAAGAAGATATAGAAAGTTTGTAAGATCGTTTATAAGCCATGGAGATAAGTAGGAAGTGAGATCCTGAGGCTAGAGATGATAGAAAATCGGAGGAGGATGCTAGAGAAGTAATAACAAAACTATGGATGAAGCTCTAGAAGTTAAACTATTGAGGTTGGTGTTAAGCTCAATTTCAAGACCAAAACCTTAATTTTCTACTTATGATGGTAGCTTGGTAGCTGATAATTTGATGGATTGGATCATTGAACTAGATAAGTATTTTGAGAATGAGGATATTGAAGAAGATGAGTATGTAAAATTCATTGTAACTAGGTTGAAAGGCCACGTTGCATTGTAGTGCGACAATGTGCAGGCTAAAAGGAGAAAACATGGGAAATCATTGATAAAGAGTTAGGAAATGATGGTAGCGAAGATGAAGCATAATTGTTTTCTTAAAGGCTATTATATATCCCTCTATAGATAGGTTCATAACCTCAAGAAAATTTTGTTGATAGTTAGAGAGTATACTGAGGATTTTTACAAAGTGAATTTAAGGGCAAGCTATGTAGAACACATCCACAAGAAAATAGAAAGGTACATCAATGGTTTGAAGCTAGAGATTAAGGATGAAATAAACATGCTTTCACCTAGGATGATGGAAGAAGCATATCAGTTTTCCTTGAAGGCAAAAGAGAAGATAACGAGGAAGTAGAAGTCAGGCAGAGATCATGGCTTTGCTAAAGGAAAATGATAGAAAGCTATAAGGTTGGGAATTTAGTTCAAAATAATGATGCAGGTAACCAAAGGCAATAAGGAAAGTAAGAGAAAGAAAATGACTCTAGAGAAGGAATACCTAACTAGAAAGGTAGAGGTAGAGGAAGAGGCAGAGAAACTGTCTATCAGTGCTACAAATGTGGTTATTTGGGTCATAGATATTTTGAGTGTCCTGAAAATGAGAAAGGATGACAAAGAGATGCATATGTAGATTGGCTAAAATTAGCTGAAGCACAAACAAATGTGGTAGAAAATTCACTGAATATAAGAGAAGCTTTAATGATGAACAAATTCTTGTTGAAACCAGCCAAGGATACTATTGAAATTACACAAAAAAATCCTTGTTTAGGCCTGTTTCCAAGATTGGAGGAAAATGTTGCAAAGTGGTGATTGAGAGTGGAAGGAATGATAATCTAGTTTCTACATAAATGGTGGAGAAACTTGGATTGAAAAAGCTAAAGTGACCAACACCATGTAAAGCGTCATGGTTGCAAAAAGGTCACCAATTGTTTGTGAGTGAGCACATCAAAGTGGAGTTTTAGATAGACTGATATAAGGGTAAGGTAGTTTGTGACATCATGCCAATGGATGCCTACCACCTTCTTTTGGGATGGCCTTGGAAATATAATAGGAAAGTGGTACATGATGGAGAGAACAACACCAACAAGTTTTAAAAAGATGGTGTTAAGCACACTCTTGTTCCATTAAAGGAAGAAAGTATAGCTAGGACAAGTAGCTCAAAAGAACTATTGTTAGGAGGAAAATAATTTCTACAACAAATGGAGAAAGAAGAGGTCATCTATATGGTGATCTACAAACCACAGGTAATAATTTTGGACAATGAAATTGCATATTTGCCTATTGAGATTCAAGAGATGCTACATAATTTTATTGATATCGTAGTAGATTATTTTCCAAGTGAGCTACAACCCAAGAGAAGTATCAACCATCACATAGACCTGATAATAGGAGCAACCCTTCCGAATAAATATTCTTACCAAATGATACCCAAGGAGAATGAAGAAATAAGGAAACAGGTTCAAGGACTACTGGATAAAGGGTTGATAAGGGAGAGCTTGAGTCAATGCATTGTCCCTCCAATACTTAGTCCAAATAAATGTGGAGAATAGAGGATTTGCACAGACTCTGAAGCAATCAACAAGATCACAATTAGATACAAATTTACATTTCCATGGATGATCAACATGATGAACTACTTGAGTGCATTAGCCTGCTTTTCAAAGGTTGATTTAAAGAGTGGTTTTCATCATATCCAAATAAAATAAAGGGATGCATGGAAGACATATTTCAAGACTAATAACAGACTATATAAATAGCTAGTCATGCCATTTGGATTGAAAAATGAACCAAGCACTTTCATGTAGTTGATGAATGAGGTCTTGAAGGAGTTCGTTGGTAAGTCTGTTATTTTTTATCTGGATGATATTCTGATTTTTAGCCAAACAAAGGAAGAACACCTTAGGTAAGTAAGGTATGTTCTAGAAATGTTGCAACAAGAGAAACTATTTATTGACCTAAAGAAATGTACTTTCATGAGGTCCGATTTGGTATATTTAAGCTTTGTCATTTTAAAGGATGGGCTAAAAATGGATCCAAAGAAAATAGAGGCAATGGTAAGTTTTCCTTCACCCAATAACATTTTTGAAGTTAGGAGATTTCATGCCTTAGCTAGCTTCTCTCAAAAGTTCATCAAGAATTTCAATGGTATTTTTTCACCTATTGTTGAAGAAATCAAGAAAGATAGATAACCATTTTCTTGGATAGCAACAACAGAGAAACGTTTAAAGCTCTTGAAAAGGAAGATCACTGAGAATGTTAGGTCCCTATAATACTAGTGATTACCCCATTACTATTGTAGTTGTACCCCTTATTAATATTTTTGTGCCCCTGTTATCCCCATATTATTATTACTGTGCCCCATAGAATCCCTCTATGGTTATTTTTGTGGCTTTATATTATTATTGTTAAGTCGGCTGGGTTATATTATGTCTCCTTAGACTCCTATATATAGAAAGGAGGTTTTATCATTTGAATCATCCAAGAATTGTTCATTTATGTAATGTAAAGGAGTTTGACCCCTGGAAGAGGCTGAATTCTAAGGTGTTGATCTATCTTTTCTATCTTTTCTTGAGCTAGTTTCATAACATTTGGTATCAGAGCTTTGGATTCTAGGGTTTTGCTGCTCCAAACAGGTTATCGTGGCAGTTTCACTATAACTATTTTTCTGCGATGTTTCAGAAGCTAATAAAAAAACCCATTTGAGAAGACATCGTAGTAAATATCAGGTCCGAATTTCAGAGCATTTTGTGCTATATTTTCGGAGATAGGAACTGAGGAATTTGGTCCTTTTGCAGAATCCCGAATTACATTCAAAACAGGTGACCTAGGGAAAATCATGATAACTTTCTCTCTAAGCATCAGATTGAAATTTCGTAAGAATTTACAGAAAAAGGACGAACTGTAGTTTCTTTTATATATATTTTTAGGGCCAAAGCTCAAAACAGGGACACTTGGCATGTTGTACAAGTTTGCTCTACTGAATTAGTCTATAATCAGGTCACTGTGGAAGATTTAGCATAACTCTTCATTGGAGAATCCAATTGGGGTCAGACTAGTGGCATTGGAAAGAGGAGACCAAGGGCTACCTTAGGTCGTAATTTCAAAACTAGATGATCTGAAATTACAGAGATACATCAGAGGAAATATCGAGCTCCTACAAAGTGAAAAAAGTGTGTATATTTTTTTAAATGTTTGCTTAAGCTTGGTTTGAAATTATTTTGAAGGAATTCAAAGGGCATAGTGAAGCATTATTATTAGTAAATTATGCCCTGAAGAAATAAAATGGAAAAACCTAGTAGGCGACCTAAAAGCTCTAGCATGACTCATGAAGAAGAGGAAGAAATGCAACATGATATATCAAAATTACAAGACCAAGTGCAACAAGTGTCACTTGCACAAAAAGGAACAGAATCTAAGATGGATTGTTTAAAGAAAGGTGTAGAAGATAATATGAATGATGTGGAAGCTAAGATGAATGACGTGGAAGCTAAGATGGATGATTTGAAGATATATTTGAAGACAGACATGAAAGAATTGAAGATAAATATGAATAAGTTGCTACAAGAAAGGGTCACTAAGGGTGAAAGGGTAGTAAAGGAAATTCATGATGAGAATGAAAGAAATGTTAATCATGATTCCATAGACTCTAATGTTGGATCAAAGATGCACCATATTCCAAAAATCGATATGAGGAAGTTTGATGGCAAGGATCCCGCAACATGGATATTACAAATGGAGCAATTTTTTGATCTCAATAATGTGGAAACTTTATATTTGGAACCAAATCAGTTTGTATGGTATCAATAGCTTTGCTCTCGTAAACAATTTATCACTTGCGCAATTTTTACGGAAGAATTGATAGCACATTATGAGGATACAAAAAGCAACACTTTTTTTAGCCAATTGATAAGTCTCAAACAAAAGGGTTCAATAATGGAGCACATTGAGGAGTTCCAAAATTTGAACATAAGGGTAAAAGATATTCCAGAGGAGCATAGGATTGATGTGTTCATAGGTCTTTAAAGGATAATATCCAACATGATGTTCGCCTTTGGGAACCTAATTCATTAGAGAAGGCATTCAGGTTAGCAAGAAAAATGGAAAGCAAAATTATGGCAACCAGGAAGCATACCACTCACATCTATAAAGATGGAAGTGGTGTTGCTGCTAGTATTCCACAACCTATAAGGTTGACACCACAACAATTGGAAGAAAAAAGAGCAAAAGGGCTTTGTTACAGTTGTGATAGCAAATACACTAAAGGTCATAAGTGTGCTGAGAAGAAATTATTCTACATAGATTGTGAAGAGGAAGAAGAAAAGCAGCAAGAAAGGTCAAAAGAAGAGGATATACTCCAGGAACAAAGCCTAGATCAAGAACAAATGAATCCGACCATATCTT
>APFE031526487.1:0-23930 GCA_000404065.3 Pinus taeda | reverse complement strand
CCTCTGTCTCTTCATTACTTTCAAAAAGTAATGGTCCATGTTCTAGTTCACATACCAAAACTTCAACACCTTCTCCAGCATTTTCATTTTTCTATAGCTCAACTCCTTTGCACTTCTCTATCTTCAATTTGACATCTATAATATGCTCAAGCTCCCTCAGCTCCTTTATTAATTGCATATTTTCCTGTTGATTCCTCTTCTCTTATAGCCTCTGCCACTTCACTTTCATTCTCATGACATAACCATATTTCTGGTCCTTCTCATTTCTCTGCAACATCTCAATTAATACTTCAAGTTGAACTGCCATCTCAGCTATTTCTTTATCATATTTTTTGTCACTCATTTTCAAGTTGAACCTCTGCTATGACTGACACTAGTCATCATCCTTTCCATCTCTATGAGTTCCTCACTCACTTCATTATGAGTTGCGCAAGCCTCTGCAATAGTAAGTCTTAACTACTGCCACTTACCTCACCAAGCTTTCCTCTATACTTGGACTTCTTTCAAGCACTGGTCCTCTATCTAGAACCTCCTTGAGCATTTTTCCTCTACTCCTTCTAGGCTTCAACTGATATGCACGTCTAAGAACACAACCGTTCTCTTGTATTTCAATCATAATGAAACACTTGGTTCTGACCACCTCTTCTTTCACTTAGAAAGTCTTATCAGCTTCCTTCATTACTGAGCAATTCTACCCACATCCTCTATGGAATTTCTCTCATGATCTTCTTGTGAGTTGCAACAATACCTCTGCAGTAACAAGTCTCCTTCTTGCTACATATCCTCATTAACCTTCTCTCCTTTGAGCTCAGTCTATTAGAATTTATCTGGTTCTTTCCTCTGGAACCAATTGAGCACTCCTTGCTCTAGGTTCCTGCAATCTTCTCACCTTCTTATGATGCTACATGTGCATCAATATAAGGAACAAAAACTCTCCAATCTTCAAGTCAATTTAAAATAAAAACATAGCATATCTCCTTCCAGATATTTGTCTCATCCTGTTCCCCCATGCACATGCACTTTGAATGGATTGTTCCTTTATCCAGCCTTCATCTGTATCGTCAAACTCTGCCACTCTTCAAGAACTTGCAAAAGTTCCTCTTACAGTTTAACTATTGTAATCCTACTCCAAATTTTCACTCATTCGATTTCTACTAATCATTAATGAAACTTGCGTACCATCACCTATCCTCAGGATCTCACCACTCCTGCAAATATATTTCAGTAGATCTTCATACTTCCACTGCGCAAATTTCAACATTCAACTTCTGTCAATCAGATTTAGAATCTGATTCTTTATTTCAATCTCCCAGCTTCATCTTGGTAAAGCCCTAAACTTCAACAACAATTACTCCTTCATTGGGTTTTCTTTCACTGTTTCATTCTTGCCATGAGTTTCTTCAAAACATTTACCTGTTCCCACTCTGATACCACTTTGATGGAGCAAAGTTGCAACTTTTAATATCCCTGAACCTGTGGGTTATGAGCCCACAACAATTTGTTAATTTTTATATTGTGCAATGATCTCGTTCCTATGATCGTTGTCAATCTAAAAAATTTGTCAATCTAACGATCCAGATTTATTCCTCCGCTCAAGATTCCGCTCACTCTGAAATCCGCGTAATCACAATTTCACTTCATCGTCGTTCCGCTCGTCCACCAAACTTGGTGCTTCCACTAAATTTCCTTGTCACCTCCAGATCGACTTGTTACCAAGTTCAAATCTACCAACTCCTTTCTCTGCTTAGAAATAGTGTGTCGAGACTTATCTAATTTCTTTATTCTGCCTTGCAACTATACCTGTATTTCTTTAACACGACTTCAAATTGGAATACACAATACTCTCTGTATTATTTCCCTTCTTCCAGATTTTGTAATTCGTTCTTTACTTGACCTGTACATACATCTATTAAATCCAAAATATAATCACACAAATTCTACCTAGATGGTAAGTCTTTCGTCACTCAGAAAGTCTTTCATAAATTCAACTTGAATACATTCATCATGGTTTGTCGCACAGAAACCATAAATTCAAAATTACGAAGCACTCAACGCATCAAAGGAATGACACACATAGTCACAATGAATTCAATTTCCTCATTCATTAAACAAATGTACAGAGACAAATAAAAATCTATTTTACAATCTATCTTTGGCCTGATCTGCCTTTACATGGTTTATACCAATGGCCCTTTCTCATTTCAATGCCTGTAGGCTCACAATCCAACTCCCTTGTCTCTAACTCTCTCACTAACTAATTCTTTTAAGCCTTCGAGGCTTACAAATTATATCCAAAAGGATTTTGTTAACCAATTTTGGTTCAGATCCTGAATAATTTCACCTAAATTCTAAATATCCTAATCTAATCCCAAAAATCATGAAACTAACTCCTAGTTCCTCTAACTCACACACTGTTCTTGAAATCTCTCTTAACGAGAAGATTTCATTACAATATGCTTACTATTATACAACCCTCATAAAAATATAGGAAAATAAATAATTAATCACTCTTTAGGGAATCAGGTCCCTTGAAGCACAAGACCCTATGCTTACTAAAATGGAATGGTTTTTTCGAGCAGGATGCTCCTGCATCATAAGGGAGTAGTTCAATGTAAAGGAGAGGAAATATCACATATTACATGAAAATAACAATGAGCTTTCGAGTAAGTAAAAGGAAACTTAAGATGAAATCAAAGAGTTTAAAACCAAGTTTGAAGGTAATATTTCTTTAATTGAGGATACATAAATGTTTTGGGATGACATTATTCGAGAAGTTCATTCTATATGGGAGTATTTTCTTATAATTCCACAAAAAAATATTATGATAAGAGGATCATAAATGCGCACTGATTTATGCAAGAAATAAGTATAAAAAGAATCACTCAAGTCCAAGGAGATAATTAAGTATTTTAATGAAAAATATTGAACAAAAGTAAGGGTGAGAGTTAGAATATTTTGGACCAATCACACCAGTGATGTCGTACCTTAACATGTGGAGGCATGGAAACCTGGGTGAAGGTCAAGACTATGTGATGGGAGATCCACCAAAGTATTCATTCCATGCATGGTAATCTTTTTTGAAGTGAAAGAAACTAGCTAGGTAGATTACTGAATGAAATTTTTGTTGCAGAGGCGATCATGTGAGTTGTCAAATAAACGATGGAATTCCAAGGTGATGAACATTGATGAGGATAATACCGAGGTAAAAGGATAAAATGGAGTATTATTGGATGCGGCGAGACAATTAGCATGTGTGAACCATCATATTGAGTTGATGTGAAGGAATATTGTAAACTAATTTCATGCAAACTCAAAGTGATACAGATCAGAAAACCATAATGGTGGAGTTGAGGTCACAAGAAACCATGATGAATGAACACAAAGTGTCGAACACCATAAAATGCAACCCAAGTGATTATTGATGAATGAAAAAATTATTAAAAGGAAGTATTCGAGTAATAGAGTATGAGATAGGCATTTGTAGAGGCGTATGCAATATGTTTTACATTTTCAAAGATAGTAAGATCAACATTTGAAGATGAAAAATCATGCATTAGCTCCCAGCTATAATTAAAACTAACTATTATCCACACCCCAATTGAAAACTATAAAAAATATATTTATGTTCGTTTTAATGTTTATATATTTTAATTTAAAATAAAACTATTGTTTGATGGTGTTATAAATTATTTATTTTAGTAAAATTGTTATAACCCTGTTCATCTCTTTTTTTTTTCTTTTCACTTCTATTTTTTTCAATAGATTTAGTTTTATATTATAATTAAATAAAAAATATATTTTAAATAATTCATTTAAAATATTATTTTTCTAAAAATTTTTTTTTATTGAACTTTTTACTTTTTTGTTATTATAATAATTAGCTAAGTAACTAATATTATTATATTAATTTTTATAGCAATAAATTTTTAAATACTCTAACTGACTAGGTTTTGGTAATTGTTTAAATATGAATACATATGAATAAAGTTAGGATGATAATGTAACTAAAAAAATATTTTTTAATTGAAATTGATTAACACAGACAACCCTTTCCATCCCAAATTATCTCATGCTTCTATTGATGCTAAAAAATATTGTTGCATTGATTCACCACTTTGGTTTATAACATATCTAAGTTTATAAAATAATGAAAACTGAAAAATGTAAATAGTTCACATTCTGAATATGGCTAGGAAAGCTTGAAGTCTAAGTAAGTTGTTTAGTTTTTTTAAACATAACATGAAGAACACCAAAACATTCAAAAGCTCATAAATCAACATCTGATAGGTGAATTCAACATTGCCAAGTAGAGATTTTCGTGCACAAAATTGCAAGAGACATCATTCATGCCTCTCCCAGCCCTTGCATGTGTTACTATTCGTCAAACTCTTCTTTGAAATATCAATGCAACTTTCATTATAAAATGAAGAAGAAGAGGTTTTCCCACTAAGAGTTGCAGTTAGCATGCTCAAGAGTGAAAACAGAGAAGCCAGAGATGAAAATGAATTTTTCTTCTAAAATGCAAAATTCTTGCAACTGGCATGCTCAAGAGTCAGAACAAAGAAATGAGAGGTGAAAATTAACTTTCCTTCCAAAATACAAAATGCTAAAAAAAACTGAGAAATTAGAGGGGATAAAGGAACTTTCCTTCCAACATGCCGAAAATCTATTTGTACATTCACAGTACATAAATTATAGATTTTGGCTCCTATATAGCCTCACACTGCCTATCAGCCATAGTATGGAAAACAAATTCCTATTCCAGCTTTATAATGCTCCTCAAATTCTAGGCCAGAATAGACGTTGTACAAATCTGGCTTCAAATGCTTGAAATCTGATCTGATTGAATATCGGTATGTACACATATCTGTAATATGTTTATTGAGAAATAGATCATATGAAAATACTTTACGTTACTCAATACCATCTTTTTCCTTAAACCTTGTCCCTGGTTGAATTACAACTGCTC
Source organism: Pinus taeda (assembly GCA_000404065.3). NCBI lineage: Eukaryota > Viridiplantae > Streptophyta > Pinopsida > Pinales > Pinaceae > Pinus > Pinus taeda. The sequence continues at coordinate 18,961 of APFE031526487.1, read as the reverse complement.
CAGTAACTCTCGCAACTAAATTACACCTACCTTTCAAATTCAATGAACTTCTCAAAATTTTATATAAAATTCCACCTGCATTACCATCACCTGCTCCACAAGTATATTTAATGATTCTCAATTATAACATCCATACAGAAAATATTATCATGAGCATGATGTTATTATTCTCCTAAATTAATTCATCATTAATACAAATTATGTCAAATAGTTTAAATATTTCATATAAAATTCCAATCGCATTAGAATCACCTGCTACACAAGTATATACAGGGATGCTCAATTATAATATCCGTGCACAAAATAACATCATGGGCATGATGTTATTATTCTCCCAAAATAAATCGTCACTAAGAGAAATTATGTCAAATAGTTTAAACACATCAACAAATCTAATTGAGGAAAATGTGTGAGTTTTCATTATAAAGAGGCGATTAGACCTTAGAATAAAAAAAAGTCATGGAGGAAGGCTATTACGGTAGGTAGCCTGGAAGAGACTCTTTGGCCTTAGTTGCCATCCACCCTTCTCAAATATTTTTTAGATTGTATGTGTTGAGGATTTTTGAGCAATTGCGTGTTGTTACTAACTATCACTTTGTGTTACTAGCTCACACATTTTAAGGAAAATATGAGGGAAAAAATAAAATTTTGAAAAATGATTTAAAATAATAAAAATATAAATTACTCATAAATAAATAGTTCTATATCTTACTCTTCAAACCCTTAAAGCAATCGACTCATATTCTTGTTTGAGAAGACTTCCGAGCTAAGTTTTAACATGTATAAGAGAGAGTGCATGACGACACTAAATGAGAAGAGTTCTCAATTAAATTAACATATACTTGAGAGTGCATTAATTTAAAAATTTATAAAAATGGAAGTTTTGAGTGGATGTTTTTAATTTTATAGGTCTTAATTATATTTGTAAAATAATTGTGTTAATTTATAAATTTATTAAAATATATTTAAACATATCCATAAATATTAATTTGTGTTAATTTTTAATTAGATATGGATAAAGTTATATAGGAGGCTTGAAATTTGTTGGGTTTTTCATCGCCTCCCTGTTGGTTTCAAAAATGATTGTCATTGTGGGTGGATCAATCTCGTGACGATTGAATTTAATGAGCTTGTAAAAACCGGTACTAAGTCTTCAAATTAGTATGGGAGTCAATGACAACATGAACTGACATTGCTACACAATCATGATAATAAAATGTTTTAGTTATGAACAGAGAATAATGGATGTGGCTCTTTTGTGTGTGTCTAGATATTGAGTTTTCAATTAGAAGATTTATCACTTTTAAACTTACCTTTATATTAAAGATATTATCTTATGTTTTATTATTTAAATTTAGCAAATTACCCTTGATAATTTCATAAATATGTTATTGGATTATTTTATACTTTAGATAAATTTCAAAAAAAAATTAAGTCTCCAAAAATTATGTGTATTAATCATTTCCTTCATATTATATTAAATATTAAAGTAAAAAATAATGATTAAATACATTGTTTTTAGCCAAATGTAAAACACACATATAAATTGTAATTTTCTTATATATATTTTAGTAATATTAAACATGACTTATTATTTATCTTTATTTTTAATTATAATTTTTAATTTAAAAAATATATATTATATATATATTTAAATAAATATTTCATAATGATGATGATGATGATGATGATGATGATGATGGTTAACGTCCACTGAGACCAAACTTTGGTCTATCGGACCTAAAGAAACTAATTATTTAGTTTGATTTAAGATTTTATTCCTATGCTCAAAAAGCTTGAAGCCTCCTAAACTCACTATAATTTTGACATCGTAAAATGCTAGGAAGGTCAGTATTGCGACAAAGATTATGAAGCTGAGATCTAATGTTGTTGTATGCGGGGCACTCTAAGAGGAAGTGGTTTTCATCCTTGATGTTGCTATTCTCACAGTGATGGCAGATCCTTTCCATCCATGGTGTTTTAGGAACTGCCCAATGACCTATTTCACTATGGAGCTCATCAGAGTTCCTTCTAATATTTGCTATATTAAGTTTCTTCTTTCAGCTAGTTAAAATAGAGAGATACTTTTGATATTCTAGGGTAGGGTTGATGACCTTCTTATAATATCTTAATTTTCTTTTAGCTGCTAAATCTTTCTCACACCACATTTTTTCTTTCAACTTAGAAGTAACAATATTTTTAATCTTATTAATGTTTTGAAATGCATCATTCTCATTGATCTCCTCATAGTTTAACTAGTACCTCGTGTCTTTATACCACCCCATTTTGAGCCTTAGGTGGTTAAGGCTGGAATTTGAAGCCAGCTTAGGACATCTATGAGCTCTTATGTTATTGAGTTTGTGCTTGTACAATGAAAGCCTAATCATAGGGGCAAGACCTACTTCTATAAGGAGAATACGATAATGTGTATTGTTTTTAATTTTCAGGTTATACATTATAAAAAACTTCTAGATTTGCTCAATCTTTCTTCAGGATTCTCTAGAGATGTTGCAACCCCAAACCTCACATCCATATAGGATAACAGGAGTGACTAAAGTTTCAAAGAGGAACTTATTTTTATCCCACATTATGAGGTTTGTTATTTTACAATTATTTTCAAGACCAAAATAAGCTTTCCACTCCCCATAAATCCTTTTCTCGATGATATGGTTCCAATTCAGCTTGTGATGAAAATCAACTCCTAGTTACTTATAAGAATACACTTCTGACAAGTTATTATGTTCATACTTAAAATTAGCGTAAGTGTTAAGAGGTATACCCACGGTACAACAAAAATCCTTAAGAAGCCTAAGTTGCTTATCAAGGTTAGATGAATACCTTGCAAGAAGAACAATATCGTCAACATAGAGAAGAAGGATGACAAATATCCCAGCTAAGATCATGCAAGCACATCCTGCTTCCTCTAAATAACCTTCGAGCTTGTCGATGTAAATGCCCAATAGGGTAGGGGGAGGGGGAAACCTTGTTTAACTCTAATAGTACACTTAATATCTTTTGACCATCCCTCATTACTCTTTAGCTTGGCAATTACAGTCTCGTATAACCTTATAGTAGTAGCTCTCAACTCAAAAGGAACCTTTAGCTCTTCTAATCTATTGCAAAGGTTGTTTCTAGGAACCGTATCAAAAGCCTTTCTAAAGTCCACAAAGCAACAAAAGGGATTGGATTCATCATTATGACATTCCTCCACAATGATCCTAAGTGTAACTGGGTGGTCAATTGTTGAGTGTTGCCTTCTAAAACCCTCTTCGCCTTTAGCCGACTTACCTTCACTTTCAAGCCATATGCTCAGCTTCTTTTCCAAAATACTACCATATAACTTGGTTATGTGAGGGCTGATCATAATTATCTGATAATTAGAGGGGTTATTTGTATCCCTAATTTTAAAAATAGGGATAATGAGGCTCTCAATCCATGGTTTAGGGAACCCTTGTTTGAGTGGTTCAATAAAAAGCTTGTGGATGTGGGGATGAGGACAAGACCTCCAATCTTTAAGATTTCTTCCTGGTAGCCTTCATTGTCCTTAGCTTTCCCATTAGCCATGCAATTAACCCTGAACTCAATGTCTTCTAAGGAGAAAACTTCTTTCATTGTGAGTAGGGTTTCAAAGCTATCCATGACATTTGGAGATTCATAAAGCTTTTTAAGACAGGAATTCTAATCGTGTAAAGCAATTTTATTATTATCTTTAGCTTTCCTAGTCAGAATCTGCCTCCAAAATTTATTAAGAGCTACCTTAGAGAGGTGTAAGAGATTCTCTTGTCTTTGATGAATGTACTGCCTCTTCTTCCTTTTAGTTAGGGCTTTGTATATTTCTATCCTGCCCATTTTAAGAGATTCATGAACAACTTCCTTAATTTCTCTCCTTGCACTTTTACAATCTTTGTCATACCATGGGTTGGTTTTGTTATTTCCTTTACTATTTGAAACTTCAATTGAGAACTTGTCAATAGAATATGAGAGGGTTGTAGTAAAATTATGATAGAGGTCTTCTATGTTGTCTATGTTAGATAAAGGAAGAAAAATAGTTTTTAATTCATTTAGAAAGAGATCGTTTTTATTTCTATAAAATATTAAGTTCTTTTGGCTATAAGGATTATTTTCTATGGGATCTCTATGCATGACAAAATTGAGAGTTATAAGTAAAGGCCTATGATCGGAGTTAGGCTCGTGGTCATTTAAAATGTCAAACTTTATTATTTCATTGTATAAAGGGAGATCGGAAATAACGTTGTCTACCACACTGCTACCAAGCTCATGGATGCAGGTCATTTGGATAGAATTGAGCCACTTTGTTACACCGTTGCAAATTATGAGATCCTGAGAACTACAGAGCTTGACTAGCTCTGACCCAAACAAATTCTCCCCGAGGTCTTCAGAGCTCCTTTTGTACCTACTAGCTAGAGTAGGGTCTTCATCTAACCAAAGAAAATTAGGGTTGGAATGATTGCTTAGAATACACACCAAACAACTTAAATCCAATACAACAATTATTATTTCAAACTAAAATACAAATTTTTATATTCATCCAAATTTTAGTTTTACATTGCCCAGCCTGGGAACACATTATTATATTCTCTCGCACTCCTCTACGATGATCGGGGTAGTTAGCACGCGAAAAGAGTCGAATGGTCTCCACGCATATTTTCTTTAGGAAACTGATCTCTACACCTATGTCTTATACTAAAAATTTAAAGATCGACCTTATTAGGTTAGCTGGACATATAATAATATTAAATATTCTCTTTCCCTGATGTTTATAAAAGTTATGTGGGGTATTTAAGTTATATTGTAATAATGTTATTTTAATCATTAAGCTGAATAGTTCAACAATTAAATATTTTTGTAATTTTTGTCTATTAATAAAGTCAAATATATATAGCATTTTGTATATTAAATTTTCAAGGTTGAAGGTTATATATTTTAGATTAATTTTGCCATAAAGTGAGTTATTTTCATGTGAACAAATAATTATGATGAATTTTATTAAAAACAACATTATTCTTTGATGGATATTATTAAAAAGTTTGAAGTATATATTATCAAATATTGTTGACATGATTTATACAATTTTTTTATAAAAATTATAAAAATTTTGAGTGATGAGTTTATATTATTATGTTTAAATTTGAAAACAAATTATTGTTTTATAAAAATTGAATGAAAGGTAAAGTTAGGATATTTTTAATAAAAAAATAGTGTTGGTAAAAGTCTTTTTCTTTTGATCCATGTCAAAAAAAATAGCGTTGGTAAAATAAGAACAAATTGTTATGAGGTTTAAAGTGAAACATGATACTGAACAAATTATGATATTAGCCTCCAATTTTTCTTCTTGCTAAGCAACCAATTTAGCTTCCTATTTAGAGCCAATAATAGCTCCTAGTATGGCTTCCAATCTAACATCTAATTTTACTTTCATTTTAGAACCACATTCTACTTTCATTTTAAGAACTCATGATGCATCCTTTATAGCTACTAAAAACATTTTTTTTTAACTATAACCAATATTTTTATATTGTTAATAAACAGAATAGTTAATCGCGACTAGCTACACATAATGTAGGTCCAAATTCACGTCATAGAGATTTCCATAACATAGCCCTTCCAGGTTTCTTATAGTTACAAACCACACCACAACATTGGCATGAAATCAAAATAGATTTTTTTAAACTATAACCAATATTATTATATTATTAATAAATAAAAAATTTGGTCTGTCACCAGCTACACATAATGTAGCCCCATATAATATATGTAAAAATGATATAATTCAAAATGATTCATGTCAAAATGATACAATTCAATATGGTAATGTAGGTGAGAATGATACATATGATAATAAACATTAAAGGAGACATCATAACGATTTATCAATGATGATACATGATGGAGTCTATATGATAAATGTCACTAGCTATAATAAATTTCACTAGCTACTACCAACTTATTGCTCATCATCATCATCATATCTATCATGATCATCACCATCATAATCATCATCAATCTCATCATCGTCATCGTCTACCTCAGTGTCCTCTCCATCAACCGATGTCCTCTCCATCTACCTCATCATCATTGTCTCGAATATTTGAACCATACCCAACATAATCTCGAACGATATCAAGATCAACTCAATCTTTTGGAAGGCTCGTGTTCTACCAAAAAACATTCAAAATTAAAAGTTATTTATTTCACCTAATATTTAATATATATTTTTTATATTTCTAATATTATAACATATGAAGGGAAACCATAATCATATTGCATCATATTAAAGTGAAAATATATACCATAATAAAATTTCAATTAATTTACAACTAATATGTCATTACAATGATGTAAAACATGCAAAAAAATCTAATTAAAGTTAGTAAATCTGGAGGAGGATAGAGGATCAAAATCTAGCCACTACTTTCAAGAGGAATGAGTAGGTGTAGCAACAAGAAAGGGACAAGGGTTAATGATAGACATAGAAATTGGCCCTAGAGCAACAATTCTTGCAAGGATTTTTTTTTGAGCATGCTGCTTTGGAGAGGAAGGATGTAACACTCCCCTCCTAGGCTCTTATAAGAGCTCTGGAGCAACTATGCTCCCTAACCACCCCTACAACTAGTATACCAAAGGCTTGAAGACAACCTAAATATGGAAAAAGGTGACCAAATACATGGGGATAGATGTAGGGTGGAGTGGCTCAAGAATGAGAAACATTTTTGTTTTGGGCGGTTGTTGAAGCTCAAATTTTTTTTGTGAATTTTAGGGTTTCCTATTGATAATTAATTTAATTTGGAAAATTTGCTATACAATTTTCCTAACATTGTAAATTTTTAATATGTATTTTCAAATTAGATCACATGAGAATCAAGAGATTCATGTTATGATCTTATCATTCTAATATGAAATCATAAAGGGGTGCACTTTCTACACGCGCAGATAAACATAAAGAAACAAATAGAAAATGATAGAGAGGGAGATCACCAAAATTGTAAACTTATACGCATCATTAATTCTCAATCATTCATGGCGACATACCTTTCTATTGACTAGCTTGTCTATTGTGTAGTGTACTAGCCCCTCTGTGCTATGTAGTGTACTAGGCCCTGTGTCATGTGTAGTGTATTCTATTGAATATGAGGTGCAATCATTACAGAAGAACTTAAAAATGCCCAGAACTGAAAACACTCAAACAACTGAGTTGGCTCGAGCTAAAAAAAAAAAAGAAGAACTATTAATAGCATAATTAGTTGATAGAAATAAAGACATTTATTTTAGAGGAATAAGTGCAGTGCTTATAATAGTAAATTAAAAATCATGTTTTCCCCATTATGATTCGAACTAAATTAGATGAACCCTCAAAGAAATTAACAAAGGTCATGGAAGAGCTCAGAATTGCATATGTTGAACTAAAGAAAACCCAAGATGATTTGGTCAGGGTAAGGGAGTAGTTGAATGTAAAGGGGAGGCAATAGCACATATTATATGAACATAAAAATCATCTTCGAGTAAGTATAAGGAAACTCAAGATGAAATAAAAGAGTTGGAAACCAATTTTGAAGGTAATATTTCTTTAATTGAAGATACACAAATGTTTTGGGATGACATTATTGAAGAAGTTCATTTTATATGGGAGGATATTGTTATAATTCCACAACAAAATATTATGATAAGAGTATCATAAATGAGTATTGATTTATACGAGAAATAAGTACAAAAAGAAGCACTCAAGTCCAAGGAGATAATTAAATATTTGAATGAAAAATATTCAACAAAATTAAGAGTGATAGTCACAATATTTTGGACCAAGCACACGAGTGATGTTGACATGTAGTACTCATTTATACGAGAAAAAGTACAAAAAGAAGCACTCAAGTCGAAGGAGATAATTAAGTAATTGAATGAAAAATATTCAACAAAATTAAGAATCATAGTCACAATATTTTGGACCAAGCACACCAGTGATGTAGTACTTTAACATGTGGAGGCATGGAAACTTCGTTGAAGGTGAAGACCGTGTGATGGGAGTTCCACCAAAGTATTCATTCCGTGCATCTTAATCTTTGTTGAAATTAAAGAAAGTGGCTAAGCGGATTACTGAATCAAATTTTTGTCTTTTTGTTGTAGAGGAGATCATCTGAGTTGTCAAAAAACGATGGAATTCGAACCTGATGAACAATGATGAGGCTAGTAGAAGGGTAAAAGGATAAAATAGGGTAATATTGGCTAGGGCTAAGCAATTAGCATGTGTGAACCATCGTATTGAGTTGATGTGAAGGAATATTGTAAACTAATATCATACACACTCAAAGTGATACCATAATGGTGGCGTTGTGATCACAAACGACCATGATGAATGTGCACGAAGAGTCGAATACCATAACGTACCACCCAAGGTATGATTGAGGAATTAAATAGTTAGTGAAAGTAACTCTTAGAGTAATCGAGTATGAGAGAGGTATTTGTAGACGTACACCATATGTTTTACATTTTCAAAAATAGGAAGGTCAATTTTTGAACATGAAAAGTCGTACATTAGTTCCCAGTTTAATTTAAACTAACTATTACCCACATCCTAATTGAAAACTATAAAAATTACATTTATGTTTATTTTAAAGTTTATATATTTTAACTTAAAATAAAACTATTGTTTTATAAATTATTTTATTTTGTGTAATTCTATATCTGTTCATTCTCTTTTTTTTGTACTTCTAATTTTTATGAATAGAATTTAAGTTTTAGTATATATAAATATAAAATACATTTAAAGGGAAATCATTTAAATTTATTTCTTAAATTTATCCAACTTTTACATGTTTTTATTATTATAATAATTAGCCTAATTAACATTAATATGTAATTATTATTTAAGATGTATATCAATAATGTTTTTGAATACTTTGATTGACTAGATTTTAGTTATTGTTTAAATATGTATATATATGAATAAAGTTTGGATGATAAAATAACTAAAAAAATATTTTTTTAATTAAAATTGATAAACACAAGAAACTCTCCTCCATCCTAGATTATTTCATTTTTCTAGTGATACTAACAAATATTATTTCATTGATTCCCCACTTTGGTTTATAACATATCTAAGTTTATAAAGCAGTAAAAACCAAAAAATGGAAATAGTTCACATTCTGAATATGGCTAGGAAAACTTGAAGTCTAAGTAACTTGTTTATTTTTTATAAACATAGCATGAAGAACACTAAAACATTCAGAAGGTTGCAAAAAAGCATATCTGATAGGTGAATTCAACATTGCAAAGTAGAGATTGTTGTGCACACAATTGCAAGAGATATCATTCATGCCTCTCCCAGCCCTTGTGTGTGTTACTATTTGCTGAACTCTGTTTTGAAATATCAATGCAACTTTTATTATAAAAAAAAAGGAGTTTTTCCCACTAAGAGTTGTAGTTGGCATGCTCAAGAGTGAAAATAAAAAAACCATAGATGAAAATGAAATTTCCTTCCAAAATGCAAAATGTTTGCAGTTGACGTGCTCAAGAGTGAAAATAGAGAAATTAGAAGTGAAAATGAACCTTCTTTCCAAAATGAAAAATGTTTTTAAACAAAAAAAAAAAAGAAGAAACAGAAAAATTAGAAGTGAAAAAGGAAATTTCCTTCCAAAATGCCGAAAATGTATCTATACATTCACAGTACCTAAATTATACATTTACGTTCCTATATAGCCTTACACTACCTATCAATCATAATATGGAAAACAAATCCCTATTGCATTTTTATAGATACTGCCTTTCAAATGCTACGTCACAAGAGAGGTTGTTGTACAGATCTTGCTTCAAATACTTGAAATGTAATGTAATTGAATATAGGTCTGTACACATATCTGTAGTATGGTTATCGAAAAACAAATAATGTCAAAATATTTTAGGTTTCTTAGTGCCATCTTCTTCGTTAAGCTTTGTCCCATTACAACTACTGCAACAACTCTCGTAACAACTCTAGTAGCTAAGTTATACATACCTTTCAAATTCAATGAACTTCTCAAATTTTCATATAATATTCCGGCGGCATTAACATCCAAGTGTATACATGGACACTTAATTATAATATCCATGTACAAAGTAACATCATGGGCATGAGGTTTCTATTCTCCTAAATTAAATCATCATTAATATAAATTATGGCAAATAGTTTAAATACATCAACAAGTCAAATTGAGGAAAATGTGTGAGTTTTCCATATAAAAAGGCAATTAGACTTTAGAATAAAAAAGGACTTTTGAAAGAAGACTATTATGGCAAGTAGCCCGCAAAAGTCTATTTGGCCTTAGTTGCCATCCACCCCTTCTCAAAATATGTTTTAGATTATATGTGCTAAGGATTTTTTAGAAATTGCTTGTTGTTACTAACCGTCATTGTATTTTAATAACATATTTTGACCAGCTCACACATTTTAAGGAAAATATGAGGGGAAAAACAAAATCTCAAAATATTATTTAAATAATAAAAATATGAGTGGATGTTTATTATTTAAAATATAAAAATATGAGTGGATGTTTTAAATCACCTACTTGATATGTTTTAATTATATTTCTTAAAAATGTGTAATTTAATTAAAATGTGTATTTAAATATATTTATAGAAATTAATTTGTGTTAATTTTTAATTAGATATGGATAAAGTTACATAAGAAGCTTGACTTTTTCTAGTTTTTCCGGCCCTCTCTCTTGGTTTCAAAAAAGGTTGTCATTGTGGGTGGATCAGTCTAGTGACGATTGACTTCAATGAGCTTGTAAAAAGTGGTACTAAGTTTTCAAATTAGTATGGGAGTGAATGACAATATGAACCAATATTGCTACACAATCATGATAATAGAAGGTTTTAATTATCAACAAAGAATAATAGATATGGCTCTTTTGAGTCTCTCTAGATATTGAGTTTTCAATTATAAAATTTATCACTTTTAAACTTACCTTTATATTAAGATATTATCTTGTTTTTTATTATTTAAATTTAACAAATTACCTTTAATAATTAATTAAAGATCTTATCTGCTTATTTTATGCTTTAGATAATAAGTATATTAGTAATTTCGTTCATATCATATTAAATATTAGACTGAGAAATAATAATTAAATACATTGTTTTTGACCAAATATAAAACACACATGCAAATTGTAATTTTCTTATATATTTTACTAAAATTAATTCATATTTATTTTAATTAATTTTTTAACTTAAAAAATATATATAATATATATATAGTTTAATAATAACCATTATTATGTCAAATTAAAATACAAATTTTATATTCATTCACATTTCAGTTTTACATCGCCCAGCCTGGAAACACATCTATTATGTCCTCTCGCACTCCTCTACAATGAAATCGGGGTAGTTAACACGCGAAAAGAATCGAATCGTCTCCTCGGATTACCCGGAAGCGATGTTGAGTCATTGCCCATGCTGCTCTCCTCTTATTTGTGATGACGTTGTTGTTAAATGAAGTCTCCGCCACTTGCAGGCCAATGCATGGGATTACAGATAAAAGAATGAATGTTCATTCTTCCGTTGAAGCGGCAGTAGCAGTAGAAGGTTTAGCTCTATGGCAATCACTTGCAGACGGTCAACCCGAGCACAATCTTCCAAAACCGCCAGCACCGCCTCAAAGGATTATTGTTGGCTCGTCGTTCGAAGCTGGGTTAGCAGAAAAGTCTTGCGGGCCTCATCACGACAAAAATGTTCCACGTCCACCAAGTCTACGAACAGAGAAGTACAAGATGGACGTGAATGGCAAGGCACAGATAACAAGGAATCATCAGACAGAGAAGAACAAATCAGCAGATACGCCCGGTTTAATGATTTAATTCTATTATAAAACACAGGGCACTAGTATATACTATATACTATATATTGTGATCTTTTGCATGTTCTAGTTCGTCCTAGGATATATTTTGATCTTTGAAGTATTTTCTTTCATGTTCCGATACATCTGTTACCTAATCCGCAACAAAATGTAATTTTGTTTTCTTTTCATTATAATGGATTATTTGTTGGAATAATCTAGGCACATACCATTCCTTTTAAATATAAGTGGAAAGAGGCTTGAGTTGAAAACAAATTCTTTTGGCTAACACAACGCATATTTGTTTTAGGAAAGTGATCTCTACTTCTATGTCTTATACTAAAAGTTTAGAGATCGACCTTATTAGGTTAGCTAGGCATATAATAATATTAAATATTCTCTTTCCCTGATGTTTATAAAATTTACGTGGAGGTATTTGAGTTATATTACAATAATGTTATGTTAATTATTAAGCTGAATAGTTCAAAAATTAAATATTTTTGTAATTTCTCTCTATTAATAAATTCAAATATATACCACATTTTGTATATTAAATTTTCAAAGTCGAAGGTTATATATTTTAGTTTAATTCTGCTATAAAGTGAGTTATTTTTATGTTAAAAAACAATTACCATGAATTTTACTAGGAATAACATTGGTCTTTTAGTTAAATATTATTAGAAAGTTTGAGGTATAGATTATCAAAGTTTGAAGTATAGATTATCAAATATTGTTGATGTGATTTATACGGAAATTAAAAATATCAAATATGCTTCTTCTTTTTGTAAAAATAAAAATAAAGGATGGACATCAAACTAGAAACATAATGTTGATCATTATTTTTATCATTGTTCCATTTTCTTTATTTTCTATTTTTAATATGATTTTAAATATTTTTGGTTGTGACAAGTCTCTAGATAGATTCTAGTAATAAACTATACATACATGTGTGAAAGTCCATATTTAAAATGCACACCACATCTTCTCTAAAATCACTACAACAAAATAGGAAAAACACTACAACAAGATAGGCCATTAGTGCCAGAAATATCATCATAATTGAGTGTTTTTTAGCATGTCACTACTACATAAAGGACTACTTTAAGACAATATTTGGGTAAATTGTCTTAACTTAAGGCAAAAAAAACTTGTGTATTGTCTAAAATATTGTCTTCAAGGGGTGTCTCAAAGATTATTGTCTTAAAAAATATTGTCTTGATTACTGTCTTAAAAAATATTGTCTCTATAAAGACAATATATAACACAAGCATTATTGTCTCTTAGGAGACAATTTCATTTTTGTCTCTCTAGAGAAACACTCACATTAGAGACAATATGTATTTAATACTGGCTATTGTCTCTCTAGAGAAAATAAATTTTTTATTCAAATATCTCTTTTCTCTCCTTAGAGACAATATAAAACAATGAATCCAGAAATATCTCACCATTGAAATAAATCGATATAAAAAAAAAAATTAATTAAAAATAAACTATAAAATGATTGATTAATTCATGTTAGTGCACAGTGGATTGAACCACCAACCTACTGCTTGTAAGGCAGACACTCTTCCATCGAGCTAGCACACTTTAAAGAATGATTAATTATTAAATATCTAGTGCTTAAGTTGGTACATATGTCATGAAATCATGTAATGATGGATGTAGTGAATCAGTCATCGTAAATGTCCAGCATACTTATGGTTTGTTGATGTCACGTAGCTAGGGTACTCCTTTGGGGCGAAATATTATGTTTGACATGTAATATGCTACAGTCCCTATGCTCAGAGGGAAAACCTATAGATTATAGAGGGAACCCTAACAATTACACAAATTCTCTCATGTATAAAACTAATGAGATGGGTAAATATGTAATGAGTCTTAATGTTGAGCCTATGGAAATTTCTAAGGATTTGATGAACAAGGATGAGAGACATGAGCTTGCTAGTCTATGGAATATTAGTTTTGATATGGCCTCTTCTAAAGATTTTTTTGCGGCAGGTGTTTTTTTGGTTTCTCCTGCGAGAACTGATCATCATTTTTCCTTCAGATTGGAGTTTTAATGTACCAACATTGTGGCTGAGTATGAATCTATGGTGTTGGGTCTTAAGACTGCTAGGAAGATAGGAATGAAAATGTTGAAGATTGTGGGTGATTCTGAGCTATATATCAATCAGGTGAAAAAACAATGTCAAGCTAAGCATCCAATACTGAGGTAGTACGAAAATAAAGTATAGGATCTATTCTATTTCTGCATCAATATATATATCTATGTCATCAGTCATGAGTACACAATATCACTGTACAACTGCTCACCTGCTTTCCCCCATGCTAGATGCATAAAAAATATGATGGTTGAGTGAAAAAAATGGATTGAATACATCGTAGGTGTCTCATGGATACATCATGTATACACAGTAGTCAGGAGAGGAGTATAACCTTGACGCTAGCCCTCTCCCTCAAGAGGATCATCTGCCAGTATCTACTATAAGCCATATCCTCATTTATATCCCATGCTTCATAGGGTCATCTGTGATGAGGTCCTCACTCTCATAACTCTAGCATTGCTCACTGTCTGTGACGTCCCTGACCTCTTCCTGTTTTACATGATAGCCTCCTTATATCACCTTAGATCGGTCTATAGACTCTCCTTATCTCTCCTTAGCTACATAATATTCGTGTCCTTAACTACTAGCATTGTACATAACAGAGCTATATCTGTGCCATAGTGTTTCATGGCCTAAACTAGTTGTATCTCTACTACACCTATATCGCAGTCACAACATATGTGGCCACCTGTGTGGGTGTGTATCCATGTGATCTCAATCACTATCTAAAAAACTAATCTTTGTTGCATCCTGTCTTACCAACTTGGAAAATATATTTTCAATTGCGTCCTCTAATTCCACTTGTCAGAAACACGGTGCAGCATTGAAATCCATTAACTAGACTGGTAATAACAATTGACCTTGACTAATCAACATAAGGCACACAAGTATTTTTTTCAACTGTTTAAAGCTTGATTCATTACTCTATTGTGGCGACTCCATAGACCTGGTAGATCATCAAAAGAGAAATATGTTATCTATGACCTGTGAGAAATCTTCCTCGCAGGTATAAGATAGTAAGACATTTAGGCAAGGAAAACTAATATAGAATATAAAAAATTTACAACCCACGTCTACAGTTTATGTCCTTAGCTATTTTCACACCATCATTGATAATCTTTGAAGAACCATACTTGCTTTCCAAAACAAAATTTCTTCTGTTTGGCCCAAGGGTGACTCTGACAAGATCAACAAGCTTGTTGACACCTCAATGCAAGACAATTTGAAAATATTTTCAATAGATGCACAATGAAATGCTAGAATATATGTCATATGAAACCTACATACAAGCCACACATTAACATCAAATGTATATGCACAAAGAAATATCTACCACAATAAAGTTTTATGTGAAAAGAACCTTCCTTTAAATGGACTTCTATTCTCTGACGTGCAATTTTTTTGTTGTTGATCCATCTTGGTTGAAGTACAAATCCTTTGCTATAGCTCTTGGATTGACTACCCACTCTCTCCTACGTAATCTTGTGGTTTTGCTTCTGCTTAATAAATTGAAGGAGATGGGTGAAAAAGCAACAAGTAAATACAATTGTCTGGGATTTTTGTCGGATATTGCACCCAACTTCCTCTCCTTTCCAATGTTAACTAGGGAGACAAACGTGGAAACTGTTGTCATAGTACCCATAGAATAGGCCATGTTCCCTTATTCTGAATATAGAATTACAATATCTTCATATTAGCTATTATTTCAGAAACATGAACTTCAAAGTAACAAAAAAAACATGTAACTAACAAACTAAGTAGCTATTAAGGCTTCTGGAAAAATCTATAGCATCACGACAGACATAGTGTAATGACCAAACAGTTATATGAATAATTTTATAAGTTACCATGCTAGGTAAATGTGAAAACAGGAATTATTACTTTATTAATATTGAAATGTCATTTATTCGAAATTATGAATTAAGTAATATTGTAAGTAACTTTGTGAGGAAAAGTTATTTACTTCCTCTTGCTTAATTAAAAGAAACAGTTGCCAGCAAATAAGGGCAACCCTAACCACTTTTCCTTACCATAGAAATGGAAAAGAGGAAAAAGGCCTGGGCTGTTAAGGAACAGACAGGAAAAAGAAAAGGAAAATAGAAGCAAGAAGAGATGGTACTATGTCTGGTGAGGATCAGATAGTATCGGCACTGTTGTGCATCATACTGCACTGCTGTTAGCATGCATCATCTTGCGGAAGGCAGTGGCCTGCAAGTGAGCTTGGGGGAGAGAATCAGGTCGAAATGACTGATCTCGTGGCTGGGAGGATAACAAGCTATGTAGGAGTTTCTTCAGTTTGAAACGACAGAGAATTAAAGAAAGCACGGTACAGGTAAGTGAAATGTGGTTACAGCATTAATGTAGGAATCTTTTCTTTCTCTGTAAAGACTATTGATTATCTATAAAGTAAGACTCTATTGTCTATCTGTAAGATAAGACTGTATTATAAAATCTGTAGGGGTTGTTGTCTACGGTAAATAGGAAAATAAAATAAGATGAACAGGGTAGTTTATTTATTTTTCCTTTAACAATTAAGACTGCCAGCTTATTCCTCAGTTTAAACCAACCAGTAGACGAATTCAAAGGTTAAGAAAAGATAATAACCGGTACCTTAATGAATATGAAACAGAGAGGAAAATTACACTGTACTTTTCATAACCGCATAAGTATAGTTCAAATTCCATGTAATATACTGTTACTCGGTCCAGACAACATATCAGAAACGAATTGCAAAATAATTTAGTAATATGCAACTAACATAAGGTAACATAATAGAAAGAACTATTTGCCAGGGATGGAACCAAAGGGTTTCCTGGAATTTCAACGTTTCCAGCACTCACCCGCGAGGGTACAAGAGACTGGGCATGACATCGCTCAGACTCATCTCCGAAGGAGATAACGGAGTCGACCGAGACAGAAAACCAGTTGGGATAATCATGACAAAAGATAAACCATCCATACATACACAAGTACCATGTAAACATACAGTGCACATCGAGTTATTGATAGAACTCTGTCCAGAATACCATTGACAGGAATATATAAAAGCACAAAGCCGAGGAGCAGACACAGCATCAATATAAACATATATAAATAACAGTCGCTAGAAACCCGAAGGCATTCCATAGGAAGAACCTCATCTCGGAAGGTAAAAACGCGATCATCACTATAGATTACGCACGCATGACCGCAAGGTCGGTGCATTCTAAATAAGTAACAGAAATATATTTCCAAGGTCGAAATAAGAGCAGGCGGCTATCGCTAACAGGGTAGAGCCCTCATAAGCATTCATATAATAAAACGAATAATTACAGGAGAGCACTCTTAGACTGCGTGAACTCAGAAAAATAACATTAATAGACATTGAAATATAATAGTTAGAGTCGATATACAAACAATAAATGATAACTCAGTATAAACCCTTAAAGTTCATTCGAAACTAGAACCTGTCATAACTCGAATCATTGTTCAAACTTTGGGTGGTAAAAGCCGACTGGCTACCCTCATTACAATTATGGAAGTTCAACAATAATATTCACAGATCCCTCGAGAATACTCGAGTTGATTCAGTTACCAAACCCTGACCTAGATTAAAGAAAACTACCCAGAACTGGACATGGTAAAATTAAACCCTCAGTAACCAGAGATTCCTTGCCGAGGGCATCATAACTCGGTCAAGCCATAATGAAGCACGGTAAGACTCCTGACATGAAGAAAATCATCATTCAGACCAAGTCCAAGTTAAAAGGAAATCACAACTTGTGGGTTAGGGTAACTCACCTGGAAATGCAGAGGAACCGGAATCCTGGAAACTCCATCGCCAAACCCTCGCCTTTGGTATCCTAACAAGGTTACAGTGCATATCTGATTAAACATGTTTTAATAAACAAACAAACAATAAGAAAGTTGTGCCTCTGTTGAAAAGAAAGGACACCACAGTTACCTTTAAATGAGAAGAGCTCGGACATTTCATACAGAAAGCTAGCCATATCGACCTCGACCATGGCGGACTGCAACCCAGGGAAGCTGACGGTATGGTTTCACCGAATAAAGAGCCGAATGGAGAATGCCATACTATAATCGCAGAAGTAACCAGCGTCGAGAGGCGCTGCCTCGCAATGACTATGCAAATGCCCGATGAAACCCTAGCCCAATTCCTTTTGAACCAAGACCTGTGGTTTATCACCGTCGATTTCCGGAGTGAAATCCTGAGCGTCTATACAAGATAGGATCCCGAGGGGTTATGGGCTAAGTTATGGCATTTAACACCATCAGCTGCCCCTGATTCAATATCCAAGAACCGTATCAGTGGAGGTGCGTGGAGAGACCAGTTGTCCCGTCCAGACAGCGAGTGGAGTGTTATACAGGTGAGCAAATCCAATTGATTGACTAACATTAAATACAAAGCCCAGGTGGTAGCGGGAATGATAAGGTGACATGTCCAAATTGCCAGCTTATGGCTCTCGTGAGCGCGAACACATGGAATCACCATAGAAATATATATATATATTAACATTCGAGCCTTTAATATGTTATAGTAACATTAATATATGAACTGATGACATTGTAGTAACGCGTAGAATATGTCAGTTAAATAAATTATGAAGGTCGAGTGCAAGGTAAATAAATTTTTTTGTTTTACTATATAAGGGTAGTGACATATCGTATCAGAGCCCAGCTACAGCACTGTGGCCTCTGGGCAGAACAACAATGACAGATAAGGACACTATTAAATAACTAACAAAGGTCATTACCGATAATACTCTTGAATGTTTCCTTCTGTTGTTGAATGAAGTACAGGTTTCAGATTTTGAAGACGAAGACATGAGGAGAGAGGATAACACAGCACGACGACCTGTAATGGGACAAGGTGTACTCGGTCCAGAGAATAACCCAGAACTCTGGGTGCAACTTGGGGAGGAAGCCAGAGTTACGAATCAAGCAATTTTCGAAACAGTGCAAGAACTGAAGAATGAGATGGCTCGACTTCGGGAAGACAATGCTCGGTTAACAATGGAACAAGAAA
>APFE031526486.1:0-10841 GCA_000404065.3 Pinus taeda | reverse complement strand
CTGATGTTCCTGTTCCTATTGCAACTGATTCTCTTGTCTATGCAACTCATGTCCTTCCTTGAGTTTCTTCTTTGGCACATGAAACCCCTTCTTTGTTCCATTCTCCATCTTAGTGCGATCTTCATGTCACGCTGTTGCCTCACAGCCTAAGTCTCCAAAGTTTCTTTCATCATCAGTGGATTCACTTGAGCTTGCAAATTTTTTCCACCTTCATGTTGTCAAAAACCTTCCTCTTGCATTCGTTGCATTTGGTATGATTCCTTCAACTATAGTTCATGATGCTACTTCTTGTGATGCTACCGCCATCACATCTTGATTTCCTTGCCTATGAACAACTTGATATCTTCATGAGTAGGCAAGCTCATAGACACTTGATCGAATGCATCCCCAAGTGTGCTCTGAATGGTGTCTTCAGCTCTACTCTCCTAGAAACCATTGTACTTGTGTTTTTGAGAAGCAGATGAACACCTATAATACCTGGAGACATGGAGACACTCATGGCAAGAAATCTATTAGTCAAAAGCCAAAATGAACTTGAGAACTTACTTGCCTGTGTTATTGATCATGAAGGTCGCACAATTTCGGTCAGGAGGTTAGGAGACTGAGTGTCAAACTATCCAAGGAACAATTTGGGCTATTGGGAGGCTAACTGACTACTGGAACTGCGCAATGCACAGTCTAGTCTGGCTGCTTATTGCTGGAATTGCGCAATGTGCAATCTCAACATGCAATGGTTGCAGGCTCCGTGACTGCATTACACAATTCTTTGGGCCAGCAGTCACTATCCCTTATATTTTTGCAAAGCAAGCCTAGAGAACAGCTCTTGGGAAAAAATGTGCATTTCTAGAGAGGAAGATAGATCCTTCCCTCCCAGGATTGCACAATGTTGTCTTGTTGAGGCAATGTCCGGGCCAAGGTTGCCCATACTTGTCAATGGGGAACTAAACGCAAATGTGAAAGTGAATGCATGGTGATATTGAATGTAAGCATAAGAGAATGATCATGCATGCAAATAGTGAATGATAGATTCAAAAAATGGAACAACATGCATGTGGGTGAGGCGAATCGCTAAATAAGCAACAGTTCGTGAAAAACAATTTCACGCATGCGACAACAATGAGATGTAAATGAAAACTAAAACAGTGCTAGTACAAAATAGTATGTATAAAAATGACATCAAGTGCTCACTGAAATCAAGTAGAGAATGTTCATACGAAGCGAAACACAAAAAGTGCCAGAAATGTAGCACAAGACATGGAAAGCGGGCTTACCCCAAAACAGCTGAGCTGAATGTGCCAACAACTCCTAGATGTGATGTGGTATGTTAGAGCTGTAAATTTGATTTGAGGAATGAGATCTATAGCATCTGGTTGATGAGTTTTGATAAAATCGAGGTTTTGACACACATGCCACAAATCTAGGGAAATCGACACTTGGTGGGAGGTTTTGGAAATGATCCTTGCATGTAACCTCCAAATACCAAAAATAGATCCCTAAAACAAGGGATGCCCTTGCGTGTTTCCTTATACTATTATGGGAAAAAGAAATCCATGCATGCAAGTCAAGTTTCCTTGGTCCCGGGTGGAACTAGTCAACCCAACTGCTCATGCATGAGGCTGCTCAATTGCTAGAAGAAAATGTGCGTTTATGGCTGGGAGTTGGGCTAGCTACCTAGGATATTTGTGCAATGTCTAGGCAGAGTAGCTGTCTGCTCCCAAGATTTGCACAAATTCTGGGGTGAGTAGCCATGCTGGGGAAAATTGTGCAATTTTCACTAAGGGTTGATTGGCAGAATTGCGTAATTCTGGAGCCCAGCAGGCTACCAAACATGATTGCACAATTTATGTAGGGAAGGCTGGTTGCCCTCCAGAATTGAGAAATTTCTTTGGGGAGCTTCTCAGCCTATAGTTGGACCAAGTATGTATGAAAAACCTGTGAGGTTAATGTATCAAATCTTTGATTGATAGGTTGTCTTTGTGCAAGAAAAACATTGAAGCTTGTGTGCTTGACAAAGCAAGACAAGGTGCTGTGAAAGGTTGGTAAGGAGGCTCCAAAACGAAGCTAAAGAAAAATTTTGGAGGGCGGTTGTAGCGGCTACAACAATATTATTATATGCATTTCCCTTTTTAAATTCGTGTTGCTACAAATACTTGTCCAACCCTTTTTGAATCCTTGTTACTACAAATACCTATCCAATATAGAGTACCAAGTTGCAGGGGCTTGCTTAGGTCCATAGAGGGGTCTCTTCAATCTACAAGCATAGTCTTAGTCTTTTGACAATAAGAATCCTTTTGGTTTTTCTATGTATACCTTTTGTTCTAGCTCCCCATTAATAAAGTTTGATTTTACATCCATCTGATACACTTTGATTCTTTTGGAGCATGCATAGACCAAGACCATTTTGATTACTTCCATGTTAGCTATTAGAGAAAAAGTTTCTTCAAAATTTATCCCTTCAATTTAGGCATATCCATTACACACTAGCCTTGCTTTGTTTATGATCACCCTTCAATATTATTTAGTTTTTTTCTAAAGACCCATTTGTACCAATCACATTTTTTTTCTTGGAACTTGGAGCAAGTTCCCTTGTCTCATTCTTCTCTATTTGATGTAGTTCTTCTTCCATGACCTTGATTCAATATTTATCATTTCTAGCTTCCTCAAAATTACTTGGTTCAATTGTGGAAAATAGTGATAAATTCCCTTGCTACGGTGTTTTTTCTTGTTTCCTTCTTCTGGTCTCTACTCTTGCACTCTTCTACCCAATGATTTGTTCTAGTGGATGATTCTGATGACACCAATGTTTAGGTGTCTGAAAATCTTGTCAATTATTTTCTTCTTATTTTTCTTCCTCTAATTTCTTCTCTTATTAGTGTTCCTCTTCTTCTTCTCTTCCTCTTTCTTTGGTTCTTCCTCTTCCTATTCTTCAAAGATGTGTGGATTTTGTCTTTACTTCTTTCTCTTCAACAAGTTTGTTTAGTAATTTTTTACATTGATGCTTTCTACTATGATGCTGAGTTTAATATTGTAGCACTTGTATGCTTTTCTTTTACATAAGCTCCCAACAATTATTCCTCCATCTATTCAAGATTCAAACTTTCCTAACATTTTTTCATCACTATTTATGTAACATTTGCTTCCAAACATTCTGAAATGCTTGACACTAGCTTGTCTTCCCTTCCACGGTTCATAGGATGTTTTTTTTGTTATTTCTTATGAGAAATCCTCTCTTTAAAATGTGAAAAACTATATGTATTTCTTGTACCCAAAAGGTATTACTTAGCTTGGATTAATGCAACAAAGTTATAGCCATCTCTTCCACAATTATGTTCTTTATTTCAACCACTCCATTTTGATGAGGGGTTCTTACCATTGAGAATTTTCTTCTTGTTCCTTGTTCTTCACAATAGTCATTGAACTCCTTCGAAGTAAATTATCCTCCATTACTTGATCTCAAGAATTGTATTTTCAAATAGGTTTCATTTTCAACAAGTTCCTTAAATATTTTAAAAATTTCAAATATTTTGACTTCCTTTTAAGAAAACAAAACCAAGTCATATTTTTGTAGTCATAAAAAGGAAACATGAATTATTTTTGAACATCTAGTCCTTCCTTTCTTGTTGGCCCAAAAAAAATAGTATATACAAGTTCTAGTGGCTTTGTCATCGAATTTTCCTTAGTTTTGATTGTTTCTTGTCCATGTTGACAATACTTGCACATAATATTTGAAGGATTTTTTATTTCAGGTATACTGCTTACAACTTCATTCTTGCTGGTCTTGACAAGATTTTCAAACAGTATATGCTCAATATCCTATGCCAAATCCAACATTCATCTTCCTTTCCCATGCAACATCTTTCCTTTCCAATCTCATCCAGGATGTATATGTTGTTTGGAGTTCTTATTGTTGTTGCAACCAATTTCCTTGATTCGTCTTTCCTTATTTCACATTCTTTTGAATTGAATAAAAATGTGTGTCCTTGATCACACATTTGGCTACAACTATATAATTATGCTTCATATATTAAACAAGTAAAACATTTTGTACGAGAAAATCTTTGCTTCCAAGGTTGATTATGTCTTTCCTTATAATTTTGGAAAAGTTATCATTCCCAAAAGTGAAAAGTTCTTCCTTTTCATTCTTCAATGTTACAAATAAGTTTTTTTCTCTAGTCATATCCTTTGAACATCCATTATCAATATAGCATTGAATTATTCTGCTTTCAACTCATAGGGAAATCCCACATTCCTCAACCTTCAAATCTTCCTTCTTCTTTTTCAAAGTTCCTAGTTTTCCCCCCATATGATGGATATGTACCTTCCTTGTTTCCCTTAAAGGAACTGTAAAATTATTTCTACAATTTCTAGCTATGTGTCCAAAATTGTTGCATTTGTAACGTTTAGTTTCATAACTAAGAATGCCAATTTTTTTATAATTTATGTTAAAAACCTCATGATATTTTCTACCATAATTGTCTTCATAGTAGTTCTTCGGATTTTCATAGCTATTTCTTGTATATCTTCCCCTTTCATAGGCTCTAAAATTTATAGCCTTATGCCCAAAATTATTACAAGAATAATGCATTCGAAAAAAAAATATTATGGTACCTAAGTCTAGGTCATCTTCTTGATGATGTTGTCCTTTTAAAGCCATGATATTCTTCTTGAATATTCTTCATTGTTGGTTTTTCTACATCCTCCTTTAGCAACTTGTATTCTTCCTTCTTGATATGACCCTTTAGTGCCTCAACTTAGCTTCCTTTCTTTGCTTCATTTCCTATCATCACAAAGCTTAAACCTTTATAATTGTTATTTTATTCATATCCTAGTCTAGACCTACCATTTAATGGTTTCTAGTTACTCATGATTTCTTTGAGTATTTTGGTACTATTTTTAAATTTCCATTAGATGTCCTTTTTCCGTAGTTCCTTACTCAAGGACGCTACCTCAACTTCTATATTATCCTTACTCAAGCAGATTATCTCAGCTTCTATAGTCTCGGTTATTCTCTCTTTCTCTTCCAATTGTCCCTTGAGTGTTTCTTGAATCACTTTGGCTTCTTCTAATTGTACTTTCAGATTTATGATAGTCAACTTGGTCTCCTTAAAATTTGTGTTAAGACTTTGTAAGCATTCTTTTAGTTTCTTTACCTCTTCCTTGAGTATGAGATATTTTTTCCTTATTCTTCTAAGATAATTTAAGACACTAATCAATTCTTCCTCCAAACCCACTTCTGCTTCTTCTTCTTCATAATTTCCTTCATATTTTTTAGGATTTTCATTCTGAGTATCTAATACCATGAATATCACTCTATTAGGATCATAGTCACTATCATCATCTTCAGCATATGAACTTGTATCTTCTATTTAATATTAGTATGTCACTATATGTTTAAGAATTTAGACATTTATAGATGAATAGATTTTGATAAATCTTAAGTGTTGATACAGTTTAATAATTCTAAATATTTGACAAAATGGTTATATCACTGCATAGCAGTGATATACATGATCGATTTGTTTGCATTATTTCATCCCTACAAAAAAAACATTTGTATTTACAAATTTCAACATTAGGTTGTGTTTTCTAATGTAGTGACCTATGAGCACCGACCTCACATGGGCTAAAAAGGTTGAAATGCTAGCACGAAACAAGGAGAGAATTAATGTCTTATCCTTTGGAGAGAAATCCAAGGAGTATTTATATCGGGAATTTGTAAATAAGTATGGTAGTTGAGTCAGTTGGACGAATTTACCGTAGTCGACCATTTCCACCAAAGTGGAAGAATGCAAGTTCCATTTTCCTTGTGTGTTTCCAAAATTAAATGCTCTTAAACCCTCGTCTCATGGAAAAACTTACTATAGTCAACCATTCCCACCAAGTTGCAAGAATGTGTGTTTCATTTTCCTTATGTATTTTCAAAATTAAATTCTTTTAAACCATGGTCCCATGGAGCACAACACCATTTACTTTTCTCCATGGTGCTGGGCCCGATGGAAAAAATGTGTATCATTTATGCTAGTCACATGATCTTCCCATTTTTAAATGAGCTAACAATAAATATCGTGAGAGTTGCATTTTTTATATTGTAGCTTGTAAGGAAAATTTTACGTGCTAATATTTGTAAGTTAATTTTTCATAATTAAAAAAAAAAATATTAGC
This sequence comes from Pinus taeda, assembly GCA_000404065.3. Lineage (NCBI taxonomy): Eukaryota > Viridiplantae > Streptophyta > Pinopsida > Pinales > Pinaceae > Pinus > Pinus taeda. The sequence goes on along the minus strand of APFE031526486.1, from coordinate 4,679 downwards.
CTCTTTTTATTTTTTTCTAAAAATTATTAGCCCAAAATTATAGTATAAAATTATAAAATTATTTTACTTTTGATATCACCAAAATTTTATATACTACTGTATACAAATCAATAAAAAATTGATGAAGTTTGTAAAGATATCAATAAATTATTTTACAAATTCTATATTAGAAAATAGTGAAATTGAACCAAAATTTTTAAACTTTAAGATGGCATTTCTATTCCTAAATTTTTTATTTTTTTTAATTTCTTTAAAATTTAACTATAAAATTAGATAAATTTATAATATTTTATTCTTTAAATAATTTTTTTAGCATATAAATAATTTTATTATTTAAATAAAATAATACTAAAATTAATTTAAATGGCATTACTAACTTTATTATCTCAATACCTTTAGTAAATTTCACACAAAAACTAGCGTTTGGAATTCTGCCGGTCACCAGTGTCACGCTGCCGCAACGGTCACAGATGTGAGTTTATCTACAAATTTTGTAAATATTTAAAATGCATTGTTATTTAGATCAATGAGTGGTAAATCCACTTGCAGTCATGTTAACGTCCAATGACTCAGCCCTATCGATCCACTTAATCTCATAATGTTTTACAAACATGGGTCGATTCGTTAATTGGCCAGGAGATGTCATATCTCTATATCAATGTGAATTAGTATATAAATGCTTATATTTACAAATTCAACTAATTTCTAGGATTTGATTTTCCTAAAAAATAACTAGTTTAATTTAAGTTTTTGTTTATGTTTAAATTTAAGAATTTTATTTTATTTTAAACTACATTTAAGAATGTCATTTTTATTGAAGTTTTGTTTTTTTTTAATTTAAGAATTTTATTTTGTTTTAAACTAAATTTAAGAATGTAATTTTTTTACTGGAAATCTAGGATAAGATTTTAGATATATATGTGTGATTTCCTCCATTTATGTTGTGCTACATTTTAGTTAATTTGGCAAATTTAAATGCCATGCTAAAAACGATTGGTTATATATCCACCAATTTAATGATATGCTAAAATGATATACTTTTTTTTTCTCTGCAAATACTAACTTCTATTAACTGAAAGGCAAAATATTTTTACATATGAGCGAGGCGTTGCAGCACTCGACAAACCAGAACTGCCCCATTACAAACATAAGCTGGGGAAAACAGTTACAGAGTGCAAGAGAACAGAAAGCATACATAAAGAGAGACATGCGTCGCCGAGAAGGAAAACTGAGCCAGCACAGAGACACAAAAAACATTGCAACCCAGCAAATACAGAGTCATCAAATTCCCATCTCGGAGCCAAAAAACAATAGGACAATTGCATAGAAACCTGACCATAAGTCTGAGACCGGAGCCGAAACAAAAAGAGACAGTCCCAAGAGGCGTTACTTCTCTTTTGCTGGGTCATTGTCCTTCTTCTCATCCCGAGCAGTGTCGCCATCCTTAAAACCTTCATTACCGCTTAAATCGTTGTTAGGGATAGTTATGGCATGTTCCGCTTCGCCATGAGTTTTGTCCTCAGTTGCAGGTCCTGTGTCGTCCAGAGGAGGAAGATTTTTGAGAAAATCCTCCTATTCATCTTTCTCTTTTTCCCAATTTTCCTTGCTGTCACTGTCCGAGGAATTCTCACTACCAGGAGAGGGATCAGGGGCGATGCAGGGCAAGGGGGAGACAAGGTTTTCCTCTTCCGAGAGTATAAGGGTGATGTGGGCAGTTACCAGGGGCCTGTGCAGGTTACTTTGAAACTTGAAGTGCGTTGTTTGAAAAGCACTATTTGGCCTAGGTTTTCGACCATAGCTAACAGAAGGCCCAGCTTCATGGGCGGGGGAGGGATTGAATGGTTCCGTCGCTGTTTCCATGGCAAGACCAATTGGAGGATGTAGACGGTTGTCATGACGCCCCCCAGAATGATGCCTTTTGCCAGAACAAACCATGATAACAGAACGAAGGTAGGCCTCTAAAGGGTTATGGATAGGATGACCACTAGGACAGAGATGGGTGAGGCAAGAAGGATGCCCAACAAAGCTATCGACCAACACCACAGTGTGACTGAGCGTATAGATAACCACGAAGATAACAGACATATACAGAGTGCAGAAATTCAGAACAGGGGAGAAATTACCCTTGAGAGAGATGGCTTTGAGCCTGCGGCAAAGCCCCAAAATTACACCATCACCCACAGCTCCCGTAAACCTGGTTCTAATACCGCGCAGCAGAGCACAAAGTTGGGTGAGAGAACCATGGATCGGCATGATTATAACAGGAGGCATGTTGCATCGATCAACGCAGGACTTAAATGCAAATTCCCTTCCCAATCTTGCATTAATATCCATTCCTCGCTCGCATGAGGTTACGTCCCGGGAGGCCACGGTGCTCTACAGCTCGCAGTACTGGGCATTAATTACCTGCATGGAGATCTGCGGTACCACATATGCCACCCGAATCCGAGACTAAAATGATATACTTGACACTATTATACATATGAGATTATTTATGAGAAAATTGATATAAAAATGATTATAAATGGTAGATTTATAGGATCTAGAAAAGAGTTTTGAAAAAAATCAACAAATTCAACTACATGCAACTTGAATTTAAATTTATCTTTGAACAATGATAGAAGATTGCCATCCATTGGCATACACCTGAATCATTTTTATTCCTATATCTTTCAAATTGGCATAATAATTCAGATAAAACTACATGCACATAATTCATGTATACAAAAAAAGCAGCAACATGCCTATGGCTCTTGTTTTATATTACAAACTCATCACCATAATCTTCCAAAATTATGGCTCGAAATAAACTTCTATAACTCAGAATCAAAACAACGAATTCATAGAGCCTATTAATTCCAAATGAGACATGGCATGTTATAGTCATTAGATTCATAGAATGCCCTTTAACTTTTTGTACATAAATTAAAGATAAAATGGAGGTGAACAAAAGAATTTGATCAATATCGAACTTATGTCATGAAAAAATCGCCTCATCAAGTAGAACACTCCAATGTGTCACTTTTGTATCTTTTGTATCCAATGCATTTACCTCAACAATACTTGTGTCACCAACCGATTATTCTATAGATTTTGTTGTTCTTGCTGATCCTTCATTCCTTTCCCCATATTTGTGACCTTCCATTTCACTCATAACATCTTGTTGCTTCTATGTTAGCCTTTCAAATTCAATATTCAGAGACTCATTAAACCCTTGTTGCTTCTATTTTTTAGTTTCAATTTCAATATTGACAACCTCATTCAATGGTACCCAACTTTTTTTAAATTTCTTATCATATGCTTAATGAATATGGGTTTTGCTAAAGGCAACAAGTACCTGTGCAACATTTAACTAGCTCTAAGGCCCTAGCTGGTTGTCCAACATTTAGTTGCCTTTAAGGCCCTTACATTGAATATATAGGAGAATTTAATAGTGGAAAAAGGCCCTAATAAATAAGTATATCCACACAACAGGAAACAAGATCACCATTTGGAAATTGTGTATAGAAACAATGCCACTCATCCAATCCCATGTATCTTTGATGACTAGTAATGTTGAGTTGATCAAAACCTAGGAGGATTGTATAGTGGGGAGTCCCCTTTCATGCATATTTTTTAAATTTCATATGTTGGATAGCGGATGACTCCTTGGAACCTTGCAACTCTATTTGACATTTCTATTTAGGACAATTTGATTGTTAAAAGGTGGTTGGGACGGAAGAGACTATCGTTTCCATACTTGACTATTGCTTAGTTAGGTGCTCATTTAATATATCCCTAAGGTTGATCTTCCATGAAAAAAACAAAGAGATGTCAAAGGGGATAGGTCCTTAAAGGTAATGAATATCTGGATATATTGAGCTATAAATCTCAACTAATGAAATTATCTTTACATTATCATATTTCGGAACATATTTGTTTTAAATCATTTTGTATTACCAAAAAAATTAAAGATACATCATTCCTTCATAAGCACAATATTTAGCGATACATTTACTATTTTATCAGTTTTATATTCTAGGATCGATCATGGGTTTGTCCTTTCCTTTTCTCTTCTAAATGTCTATCCAATCTGATGGTTTATGAGGGGAAATATAGATGAAATGATTATGGCATTTTCTTGAGACACTTCCACTACCAAAGCTTCTGGCACAATTATTTCTTCCTTGTCACCATCCCAGTGATTTGATTCATGGATGTGTTTGTGCCCACTTATCGATGGATCTATAATTACAATTGATCCATTACCAGGTTTTGTTGAGGGGTGAACTTCCTCTATTGAGGGATTCATTGACCCTACATGAGGTTGAGCTCACTTTGAAGGTGTTGCGTTAATAGTAAGGGATATATGTTGCTAGGTGTTTCCCTACTTGTGAGTCCTAGTAGTCTTGGGTCCTATTGATTCCATTGAATCTCGCCAACCATGATTTAATTTATTAGAATCTGTTAGGGTCCCACCCTAACCCCCTTATTCATGTCATGGGATCACGTCATAGTCAAGAGTCAATAAAGCCCATATTAATATTTGAAGTGGTTAACCCAGTTAGTTGCAAATGGGACCACAATTAGTTGTAAAGGTTAAATGGGCGGTAGTATTAGATAGATGGTATTAATAAAAACCACGGTATTGGCCCGTGGTATTGCATATAGGAGTCATATATAAAGGATAGAGACTCCCT
>APFE031526484.1:32259-58109 GCA_000404065.3 Pinus taeda | reverse complement strand
AAAATAAAAATAAAAATAAATTACAAATTACAGACATAATCCGAAAAGGGAAAGAGGGGAGGGGAAGGAGGAGGGGCGGAAAGGAAGGAAGCGACTAGGAAGAGAGAGCTAAGACCCAACATCTACTGATTTTCCAACCATCCTCTCTATTGAGATTGCTCGACCTCTTTTCAATTTCCAGAGCTTCCCTAAATTTCTGATGATGGAACTGAGAAACCCTAACAATGACACTAGCTTCTTCAATACAAACATGATGATTGGTTTTTTCTGCATGCTCAGCTAAAGTCGAAGACTTAGATCTCCTATGCTTAAGGTAAGTTGCGTGTTCCCTAATCCTTTAATTGATGGAGCGGCCCGTCTCACCAATATAGGGGGTCCCACAGGAACAAGGGATAATATATACTCCTTTTATATCTTTAGGGTCGATAGGATCCTTTGCTGATCTAAGGGACAAAATAATGGTGTTAAGGGGCCTAAAGGTTACAGGGATACTATGCATCTTGAGAATCCTTGCAATCTTATTAGTGGTCCCTTGCACAAATGGAAGATGGACACCTGGAATACACTCCTTCGATTCCCTTTTAGTAAGAAAATTCTTGGCAGCTTTTATGAAAGCCTTCTGTCCCATGTATCTACTATAACCATTCCCAACAAAGACATCAAGGAGATGGGATTTTTCTTTCTCAAAGCTCTTTTTATCCAAGATCCTTAGGGCCCTCGTAGCAAGGGTATTGAGAACCCCCATCTTATGAGCAGGGAAATGGTGGGAACTGGCATGAAGATACTGCTCCGTATGCATTTTCTTTCAAAAAACTTGGTGGGAGAGAGAACCATCACTATTCTTAGAAATAAGAATATCCAAGAAAGGGAGGCATCCATCAACTTCCTGCTCTCTAGTGAACTTAATGGCCGAGGATTGATTGTTGAGATGATCGAAGAATAGATCTAATTCCTCTTGGCCATGAGACTAGATAACATTGGTGTCATCCACATACCTTTTCCAAAGCTTGGGCAGGAGAAGGGAAGAGTTAAGAGCCTTGGACTCAAAATCTTCCATAAACATATTAGCAACGACAGGGGATAGGGGTGATCCCATTGCAACCCCACAAGTTTTCTCAAAGAAATCTCCCTCAAAAGAGAAGAAGGTGGAAGTGACGCAGATCTCAACTAACCAAGCCATATCAAGATCTGTAAGGTGGTTGATAACCTCTAAGGTCTCACCAATAGGGATGCAAGTGTACAGGGAAACAACATCAAAACTAACAAGAATTTCCCCAAGGTCAAGCTTAATATCCTTGAGTTCATTAATAAAGGAAGCAGAGTCTTTTACGAAGGACTCTGTACGACCAACTAAGGGCTTAAGCCTTGACGCAAAGAAATTAGTAAGAAGGTAGGTAGGACCTCCAATGGTGTTGACAATGGCCCTTAATGGAGCTCCTTCCTTGTGAATTTTGGGGAGACCATAGATCCTGGGAGTGATAGGGTTGCACTCAATGAGTTTATGGTGCAGGGAACTCACTGAGCTAATGGACTTAATGACAAGAGCCATATTCCTAGCAATGGTTTTTAAGGGGTTTTTGGGAAGCTTTTTATAGCTACCACTATTATGAAGATGATCCAACATCTTATTGCGGTAATCAACCCTATTAAGAATGACGGAAGTTCCACCCTTGTCTGCCTTTAGAACAATGATATCTTTGTTTTGGTTTAAGGATCTGAGGGCTACTGATTCTTCCTTGCTCGGGTTGCTCTTAGGGGGCTTAGCCTTTCTCAAGACAACTGCACAATCCTGCCTTATAGTGTCCTTGATTTTAACAGGTAAACCTGTGATCCCAAACTCAATGTCACAAATGATATCATCAACAAGAATTTTTCGTAGAGGTTCGAGGGTGGTAGTTCGGGCGACGACAGGGTATGGGCAGTGTAGTGGGGATGAGACAAGTCGATGGAAGCTGTGTATAGGAGGCAGCAAGATTAATGTTGGCCGGATAAAATTTGATAGTCGTAGTTTCTATAAACAAACTAAGACTCTATAAATGACAACTGTTGGATTGCATGGCTAACAACGTGACAACTGTTGGTGGCGATTGTTATGGCAAACAGAGACTATGGCGGCGTTGTGGACAAAGAGCGGCGGCAGAGGACTTCTAAACAATGGCATAAGCGTGGCTATCTGCGATGGCAATTATTACTGAATGACTCAGAAAATTGCCTCTAGCTATGAATTGTTTGTTTTGAAACTTTTTTAATTTTAATTTTAAAATTTAAAATTAATTGTTCAGATAAGTAGCTGAATTTTTGGTTTTTCATTTTCATTTTTATATATTTATTTTTTATTTTTTTATCTCTTTTTTTTTTTATTTTTTTTAACTCTTTTCTTATTTTTTTAAATACATATTTCTCATATACTTTCTTTTTAATATATATATTCTCTTCTCTTTTATTTTCTCTTTATTTTCTTTTTTATTTTCTTATTTTATTTTTTCTTTCTAATTTTAAATATATATAGAGAGAGAGAGCCAGAGGCCTAGTAGCAAAACTAGCAAAATGGAGAACCTCCGAGTTTGGCGCGAAACACTTGAATTTTGACGACAACAATGTTGATGGAATTTGATGGCTAAAACTCAGGATTAGACAAGGCTCTGATACTAATGTAACGACCACTAGTCGTATATGAAGCAGAAATATTAAAATACTTCGTAGACAATTACATCCATTGTAGGACAGTAAGTGTAAATAGTATACTATATAAAGAATTGATGTAGGATGTTACAAATGAGAATGAGAGTCTTATATATATAACCAGGTAAGTACTCTTTCACTAGCAATTATGTCCTTTAGCGACATACCTTTTCGTTAATTGCTAACTAATTAATAATTGATCTTATTTGTTGTCTTTTACATTATTTGTGTTTATTTTTATATAAATTTTAAATCCCTAATTAAATTAAATTTATGAAAACCTATTCCCAACTATACACACCTATCAACAAAATTAAAATAATTAAAAATAACTATTATGCACATCACCTAAATCCAAATCCCACAAATGCTTGAGAAAAGTTGGCACAAACCCGAGGGTGATTTTTTTTCAAGGTATCGAATGGGGTTTGTTGCATTGGTTACAGATAAAAAAATACAACAATTCCAACTATCTAAAATACTTCCTTGCTTTATGATTCGATCATGCATGTTCAATTCATTCATATATCATGCATGTTCAACTCACCCATCTTTCCTTTTTCATTTTTTAAAGGTTCACCTATTCAAATCATCATTTTATTAATTTGGGTAGGAAACAACTACTCTTTATTCAATAATGGCACAAATAAAAAGTCACTCCTCATGTGCACTGCAATATTTCTATGGAAAACAAAAATAAAATAACCAAAATATATTTGAGGTATAGATCAACGAAGAATCTTTTAAAAAACACAACAATCTAACCTTTTAGTTTTGGAGTTTTATATTCCAAATAAATTACACATACAACTAGTATGAACTTATGCCAATTTCATATTTAGGTCAAATAGTTGACCTTTCTCCTGACCAGCACATTCTCGAATATTCCCTGAATTTGAAATCGACAAAAGGATACCTAGCTCTCCTGAGCCTAGGTTACTCAGCTCTACCAAACTTATGTATCCCACAATTACTACTAAATCCTCTCCTTGAATGAAGTACCACCTCCAATTATATTATTTGTACCTCTCTTGACTCTATAATTCCTTAAATCTTAAACTTTCATGATCATATAGATAAAAGATAAAATAATAAGGTGGCTTTTTAGGAATAGTCATATACTCATTAAGTAGAGAGACTCATTCTACAATACAGTATGAGGGAGATCTATAATTTCATTTGTGCTCAACTTTTAGTTGACATGTGTACCTTAAAAAAGTACTTTAACTGAAACAACATTGTTAGCTATAACAAAAACATTAATAATTTGGTTAATTTTAATTGAAAGAATTATAAACTATCAATAATGGAACTCTTATTGTTCTCACTTGGTTCGTCGATATTTTACTCTCACTATTCTACTAATAAATAAAATATTTCAATCTCTATGTTAAATAAGTGTTGCGGCGCAGCGTAGTCCTTGCCATTGAAATTAAGGATTATGTTGCTAGAAAATTTGCATATGGAAGTCAGTAACATGATACATATAAAACATACTATGAAATATTTAAACTAATATTAATATAATATGGAGAATATTAATATATATCTTTCATAGTTGTATAATAACAAAAAATGATTATTCTATGAAATTTGTTTACAAAGAAAAATTGTATACATAGTTATATGACAAAGTTTAACAATTTATATTTCCCCCAAAAAAGCAAATATTTTAATTCAATTACAAAGTAGTAACTTTGGCAGGACTTTTTCAAATCACATTTACATTATGTGAAAATACAACTAAATGGATGTTACATTCCTACATATATGAATTACAAATTGTTTAGTACAATGCACAATTACATAGCACTGGTCAATTTGGCATAGCATCTAGCATGATGCTAGAGTTTTTTCAAGACTAATAATGTGAAAATTATCAAGGATTTTCCTTGTGTTTCTTTTGGCCTAAGCATTCAACCATCGACCATCGAAAATTGCGAGATATTTTTCTTGGGTTTCTTTTGGCCTAAGAAATCAAACATTGACCATCTTATAGCTTGTCATTGATGTTTTAAAAAGAGATGAAGAAAGAATATTTATTAATATTTCTTTGGCTTTTCTAAAAATTATCAAACTAGGTCTAATAACTTTGAAAATTAATGGAGAAAGTAGAAATTCAAGTAAAGTGGAGAAGACCTAATTTCTAATTATATGAAAAGTTCACTGTAAAATTGAGGATTCCAATAAATGATAAAATCAGAAGGACTAGTCAAAATCAATAGTAAAATATAAATGAAATAAGAATGTATCATAAATTTGACTTTTATATAAAGTAGTTAGAAAATTGAATCATAATAATAAAGGAAGTATACATATAAGAAGTCATGTTTTATTATTGCTAATTTACATGGATGATGTTGTGTTATTAACCAGAAATAAGAATGTATCATAAATTTGACTTATATATAAATTAGTTAGAAACTTGAATCATAAATAATAAAGTATACATATAAGAAGTCATGTTTTATTATTGTTAATTTACATGTATGATGTTGTGTTATTAACAAATCGTAAAATACTCGTAATACAAATATGATCATTTCATATATTAGTGACATTTTCTTCTTAGTAGCAACAACAATTTTATATGGTTGTCATTTGAGCTATAGAGTTAGTTAAAAAATCTTGAAAGAACATTATCTATTCTATAAATAGTATTAAATGAAAAAAATAGTAACAACAACAATTTTATATAGTTGTTGTATAGGTTATAGAATTATGTGAAGAATCATAGATTAAGGTTGAAAAGATTGAAAAAATATGTTTAGTAAAACAATTATACATTAAAATATAAATTGGTCATAGAAACATCAATTTATTATACATATATTATCAAATTTAGTTATAAAAATAAAAATAAAAATTATTTATTCAAATAAAAGTTAAAAAAAAATGTCACATGTCTCACATATAATGTTAGAAAAAATATAAATAAACCTCAAATAATAATACATCTAAAGGAAAATCTATATACATAAAAATATATACTTAAAAAAAAACGAGAGAAATGGGAGTATGTAACAAAGATGATAGTATTCATGATAAAATAAAATAAAAATACTCAATCCAAATATAAATATTTTTTGTTTTCAATCCCACATAACTTTATTGTACATATCCATAGAGCATATAATGTTTGTCCCACTCCATAATCTTATTTATGAATATAGACTGATTGGATATTGATAATGCATATTGCACATAAAGTAAACATGGATTAAAATTTCTATGAGTTATTGCAACTAAAGTACTATGAGTCAAATACTCTTCTTCATCCTCATTCTTCTCGCACTCCCTTTTACTGCCTAATTATTGCACTTCTTTGTCATTCCTTAACTACAATGTTTAAAGACAAAGTCAAGGCAAGACAATTGAAACATGAAAAAAGAATCGGAAACGACCAAATAAATATTTATTACTATGAAATGTTTATATTAAAAAGTAGGTATACATTTGTTTTGTAAATACTTCCTCAAAACATATTTCCAAAAACATGATTTAAAACTATTAATCCATTTGTAAAATTTATCTTTTTTCTTCTTATTTTACATATAAAATTAAAAAGGTCATATAATATTTCATATAAAAAAATAAATTAATATATAATAATGAAGAAAATCTATATTTTGCATATAAAATATTAAGGAATTTTTAAATACCCAAATTTTAATGTAATATATATACATCAATAAATTTTAAAAATTTAAACATTAACACTAGCATTTTAAAATATTAAAACTTTAGTTTTTATTCTTTTTAAGTATTAAATTATTTATAAAATATAACCAATATCATATATTATTCCCTATATAAAAAAAAAATAATGATTAGGGATTCAAAACATAAATTAATGTATAATTTTTTCTCCATACAAGTTTTTTTTGTAAGCTAGGTAGAACCTTTCTTTCGTTATCTTAAAAAAAAGCACGTTACATCCATAAACTATGTGGTTAGGTGGTATCAACCTGCATGGAGGGAAACTAGATATATTGGCTACCTAACAACATGATAAGCCTATATGTCCTGAAACTTCCTAGATTCTAGATAACTATAAACATAAGCATACAAAATATAACACTGCTTCATACAAAACTAAACAATAAACATCCGACTATTCATCATCAATTGAATCCATAGGAGCAATATCCTTCACACTTGATCCTTGAACCTCAGAATGCGGGATACACGGGATATGTTATTCAATGTGGCTAAGCAACCATTCTACCTTTGAAGTTCAAATTGGATCTACTGTAAATATTTGTTGTAATCTGGGATCCTATGAGAAGACGAGGGCGGGCCAAAAGGAATATGTGCCAAAGCTTTCACCAAGAGATTCTTCAATACAGATGGAAAATTTTCTTATACCCAGGGGTTCTTCCCCACGAGTCTCTAGGGTCCAGAACCAAAGACTGGCAATCTTCCATATCACTATCCATAAGGCCGACTTGCTAGTTAAGCTCAACTTCCCAAGATTTTATCTGCTGGTGGACCTGGGCTGAACTGCCCTCATGGTACGTAGAGGAAGCTTCATTGATAATATAGGATACAAATTTGTGGCCTTGAGTTTTTCCTTCAAGTTCATTAGTGAGACGAGATTTAAGCACACCTCAATATTTCTTGCCTTGGTCGTGAGAGCCAAGAGTGGCCTTTCCCTTTCCTGTAATGGCCATGGTTCGAGGATTGCAGGGATGAAAGGTGATAGAATACGAAGATCTTGTTAGCCAACCCGAGAATGGGTTGCACCAAACTAGGGTACCTGCCACAATAACCAAATGTAATAAGATAATTTTGATGAAACCCCTTGCCTCCCTTTGATGTAGACTTCCACCCATGAGTTTAAAGAGTTTTGGAACCAAAAAATAAAGGTCCCTCTATGCTTGATGAAACTGAGTCCATGAGAAAAATCTGAGCCCCTCCCAAAAATCAAAATTCATAGAACCTATTCTACCAACATTAGAAAATAAACCATTGTCACGACTCCATGGCTAGGGCCAAGAGGATAGCCAGCAGGATGACCAAGAGAAGGTCATAGGCCCGACCCACCAAATACCCATACAAAACAGGAGAATTCCAAAATAAAGAGACACATACGTAAATAAAACAGAGAAAACCTCATACCAAACTGCAATTTCTAGATATAATTTGTAGTGAACCTTCTTCCAAGCCATCCAATAAAACATAGTTCCATTTGTTGCACAAAACATAAAAACTAGGGAATTAGCCATAGTCGCAGAGAGACAGGAATTAGGACTGAGAACATACTCATGAACACTAGCTTGAGGTGATGGTGGATGGGCCGATACCTAGTGAAGGATCACGAAGTGCACCTTCTCGAGGTGGTGGAGCTGCTAGGACCAAGGTGGAGTCGACTAGGGATTACCAACAGAATAATGACCAAATTTACCAAAATCAAAACCACAACATTCCTTTCAAGCTTGTTGTTACCACCTTCATGAATGTAATTAATACGAGGGATGTGAGAAACCACCTCTCCATGTGCCTCATGCATGTGGAGGGTGGTGGAGTACCATGTCAACATCATCAAGTTAATTGGCTAGCAGAGGTGAGGCCTGCTTGATCCTGCTCCCACCTCGGTTTGTGGATTGTCCATACAAGTTTGATTCAAAAGAACAAGATCAATTCTAATAAGCATACAATGTAATGAGAATATAGAATTGAAGCTATATAAAATGAGACATGATGTTGACGCATGCAAGAACAAAAGTTTCCACATTTAAAATTTTGGAAATTAATTATTATTGTTTGATGTTTTTATTCAGGAGTGAATTCTAATAACGCATTTCAATGAATTTTAGGGCATAAATGTATATATCCTATTTTTTATGACTACATTTGAAACCACTGCTTCCCATTTTCAAGAACAAGATCACCAAAATTAATTTAATTCTAGAAAAGTTCTATTTGGGATTGGATTTATTTATAGAATTAAAAAATATCTTTAAAAATATGGAACTAATGGAACTAGTGTTTAATGTCATAACGAAATGAAACCTACATACCCTATATAAAACCAATAAATCAACACATTTTCCATTGTCCTGGAAGTTGATGAACAACAACAAAATATTGGCTACTACTATTACATTAAATACAACTATTTCATAAATGTAAGAAAAGAGAAATACAACATGTTTCCAAAAACTTCAATGTATATCCCTACAAAAAAATTTATTTACTAAACCATTAAAACTAAAACCTTTTAACATTATTATATATAAAATAATTTTAATTAATTAATTAATATTATTATTCAATTATTTCATACTTTGTATAAATAAAATTAAACTTCATTTAAAATTTTATTGAAAAAAATTATAACTACATGATATTAATCCAAATATTAATGCAAGATACCAATATCCATAACTTTATTTTGTAACAACATTGGGGATTATTGATTGATAAGTGCAAAAATTAAATCACATCTATAATTATATTTCGAACAAATAAGATTATTTTGAGATGATACATAGTGTACATCCAAATGTCTTATAGTTTGAAATGTGCCATAAACTATATTTTATAGATTATATTCCATATAAAAGAAAGAAAGAGTCAAGCAAAAGGAATAATACCTGTAATAGGTAGAAGGTTACATTAGAGTTTCAAGATCAGCCTCCCCATAAACAAAAGTTTAGGCAACTAGCTAATTTTCAAATTTATGAGAAGTTATATGTTCTAGATGGGATCCTTGCGAAATTCTTTTGCATTATGGTACAATTTTAAATTCATTTATGTATATGATTGTAGAATATATACATTATCCTCGGCGTTTTCAAACAGTTATGCCTATCCACAGTGAATTATAGCTCGATTTTATTTAAAGAGAGTGTGAATTTAAGGAAACAAGCAATTTCTTTTCCATAATCTTAATTCAAAAAAAAATAATAATGTATACTAATTGTAGAATGGATATTCATGCATTGTACATCATACTCTAGCGTTTTCACACAGAAATCATTAATTGTCATGTTAAGCATATAAACATTTATTAAAATGAAAGAAACAAAGGCAATCTTGTGGCAATTATAATTTTAGATAATTATAATTGCCACGAAATTAAAAAATTGTGTCAAATATAATCTCAAACTAAAAAGTTGTCCTCCAAGGACCATTGTTTAAGTCATACATTTTATTCCAGGGTAAGATGAGTGTGATAAATGAGAAGAATTGATATCCAACTTGAGATAACAGCGAGTGAGGAGATTATTGGCTTTATCTTACATGTGTTCATATCAACAACGGCAAACAATTTGTCAAAGTTTAATTCCATCAACGATTCGTATTACAATTTAGAAACCCTAGTTCTTCTAACTACATAAACGTAGATTATAAGTTCTTTATTACCCCACACACATGTATATAGATATAAAACACTATTCTAATTTTTTCCCTCCGAGGAGAAACCCAAGCGATGATCCTCCTCAGGGCGCAGGCAGCACTTTTGCTGAAAGTCGTTCTTAGAACAAAAGGAGACGCCATGAACCAAAAAAAACATTAAACCCTAGTATTTGAGACTAAAAACGCAAGATGAAACAAAACACATGCAGTAAACCACTTCCCGTAATGAAATTTCCACAGTTTGGACATCAACCCGATGATAGTAATCGGAAATTTTAGTTGTGATTCCAGATTTATCACTAAAGGGTTTTCTTTTGTAGCATGAGCTATTGGAGGGTAAGTTGAGCCAAAAGGTTAACCTAGAGAGGTCTTCCTGCCACTACTGTTATTACCACAAAACAATGAGAATAATGGTTTCGTATCTGCACTCATTCCTCAAACGACGGATGAATGAATGAATTGGAACAGACAGTCGGTTAAATTCATTGTAACTTGGGACTTGTTATTGAAACATAATAGGAACGATTAGGGGGAGAATGGAAATTCTTCAACTCAGGGTTTTAATTAATTAAAAATTAATTTCTACAGATTGTAACGCAAAAGAGTAACCCTTCTGACAACCCTATGTGAAATCGCATCTGTCCATTGCACACTCAGACGAAGGATAGTCGTAACATATTTCCAAGAATATTTGTAGGATATTCCTAGGACATTCAATCTGGTTCGTTGATTAAAAAATATATATATAATTTCCCAAGCCTTCATCCATTCCCAGGTTGAAATGTATACGCCTGTGGGCGAATTATAATCAAAATATATACACCTTTTCTAAAAACTAACTTAAAACCTAGAATACAATATAGGCATCTGAAGGATAATATTTCTACACAAAGAAAGGAAGCTCAATGTGTTTGGAAACCTTTGAAAAAATTGTGAATAAACCTTTTCATCTGCATGTCTTAATCTACCAAACCCTTACCCCAACATCTCAACAATCACTACTAGAAAGCGTAAATTTAATGAAACCTTATTTTTAGAGGAAACCAGAATGCCTTGCAAATCTCAAAATGCGGCAATAGACAGGGGAAATAGAAGCAGAATTTAAACCAAAATGACCGTCAGGATTCAAATGCGACATCACATAGTGGAGAACACCTCGTATTCCTAACCTGTTATGGCTACATCCCATGACGGCGTCACTTGGACTAAAATTCCACTTGTTGGAGCCTGTGCAGGCTGTCTGTAAACATTCATCCTTGATAAAAAATAAATTTCACGTCAAATTTGGCGCACAATCTTGAAATATAAGGCAAAGTAAAGAATGAACAAATTTAAAGAAAACTTTACTCTCATTTAGCAGAGTAAGTGTTAACAAATTGGTTGGTCAGTAATATCACACTGAACTTGAGCTTAAAATAAGAGAACCCAAACGCATGTGAGGGGACTGCCTTTACCTTGACACCGTTACAATCAGCTAGCTGCCTCGGCTCCACCATGGTTCTGGTGAGGAATGTCTCGAACAGAAGTAGAGTAGATCCACGACAGGCTTGCAGGAAACAAGAAGGAGATTGAAAAGCGAAGAAATAAGCTTCCTCGTCGTTAAGCCCAAGAACAATCCTTGTCTTCGAAGTCGTGAACAGCAGAAGGAGCATTAATGGCTCCATTGACGGAATCTGTGCGAACTTGAGGAGCCGTGGCTGCGGCCACTGAAGAATATTTCAGGGTTTTCGAAGAGGAATTCACGTTATGGGAACTAGTGTAACGGAATTCATCAGACGTTGTTGAGGACCAAACTCTGCAGGTTCTTTGGCTCACGAATGGAAGCACCCTGGATGCCATAAAACCCCTGCAAATCTTGAATTCCATATCAAGATTGCCTAATAAATACCTTGAAAGGCCGAACTGATTCCAGCACAGGCAAAGCAATTGCTTTATTGGTTGCTCATCTGGGACAAGAAATTCTCTGCCCAGGCACAGTTCCAGCCACCTATTTTCCTCTTTTTCGGCTATGGGATGAATGAAACGCATGGCAATTGCATTGAAGAGGCAGAGGGAGGAAAGCTCCTTGATCAGTGCTTTATAATAGAAACAGCAAGGCTGATGCATACTGTGGTGCATGGCGTCCAGAAAATCTTGTGTTTTGCCAAAATGAGCACTTTGGATTTCTTGACTTTCCGTGCTTTCTTGATTTTCCGTTGTTTCTTTTTCTGGTTCAGATCCACGGTTGAAAGTGTCTCATCTGATCCAACGGATCAGAATAAAAGTATTGACGAAAAGTTGATGCATAGGAAAGGCCTATCATCCTAATTAATTTCATTCTGTTTTAGTTAATATGATTATGATTTAGACTTTTAGTTGTTTTGGTTTCGTTTTAAATTTGGTATCGTTATTGCTTTAATTTTATTTTAATTAGCTGGAAAAACATTGTTCATCCCAGCCAATCCCACCCTCCCATTTTCATCCTCCTCCATCAAATGTAAATTTGACATGTGAAAAATTTGTGCCCCTAATCAGCTTTGACTTTTGTTTACTTTTCCGGAGGCGTTTATTTTTCTAGAGGACACAGTGGGCTCACAGGTTTGCAGGCTAACAAGTTCAATTGGTGCTCACTACTTTATTGGTCTATAGAGTTTCCTTTGGTGGTGACTGAACTGTCATTCTAAATGTGATTTGAGGAATGATGGAGGAGATATCTATTTCTTCAATACCTGCCATGTGGGAAGAGATTGTCTTTGAATCTATATCAAAGCCTGTGATTTTCAAAGGACAATAGAGTCCAAACGGTCGATCGACCCTTAGTCTGATCATGCTTTCAGTTCATTTTTGTTTTAAGGTATGTGGGGGTTTTGCATATGGTTTGAGTTAAGCATTTTCTAGGGTTTGTGAGATGTTGTAATAGTAGAAGGCAGGCTAGTGTGATTGGGGCCATCTTTATCTCAGCCAATGTATGTTAATGTATAATGGTTAGTGTGCATATATGGAGTAATGCATTTGATATCCTAACTAAGTTTATCAAAAGTTAGAGAAAAACAATAAAGTGTAACATTTTGAAATCATGGTCTGTTACTGGGAAAATAAAAAAAGGTTGAAAACAATTTTGGTAGAAAAAGTTTATTGTGGTGGTTAGTTATTTGTAATGATGAATACATTTTCAATTAGAGTTTAAAGATTTATTATATAGTTCATGTCCATGATGATTTGAGACCTCTTCCATGACCATTAGGTTTGAGGATCATCCCATTTCCATTTCAGAGACTATATCAGCAATCTGTGTTGAAGAAGAAAGGTATTAATACAAGCATGTGTTAAATAAGGCCGATATTAATACAAACACAAGGAGTACTCTGCAGATTTGAATTGGGATTTGAAAAAAACATAAAAATGAAGGAAATGGGTAGGTTAAGGGTTGCATTCTTGAGAAAATAATCTGAGGAGGAAGCTGTCATTTACCCAAAGCCACAAAGCCTTGGCTTGGTTAACCACACATCCTTGGAACTTCCAAAATCCTTGAATGGAAACACATTCATACTCCAGAGAATAATGAATTGGCCGCAGAATTTGATATTTTGGACATAATTCTTTGCAAGAGTGGGTGTATTGATTCATCAAACCTAGGATGTTTGTCGCCATATTTTTGTGGTTCTCCTTTCCAAGTAAGGTCAACAATCCTCTTGTTCATGATGTGTAGTTCATTCATCAAAGATGGAAAACCTCACCTTCCATTATTCCACAGCCAAAGTCATGTGTTAAGAAATCATTAGGATCTGGTCCTACCATTCAAATTAAGCACTTTGATTTCTTGGATAGGGATGTAAGATGTAGTATTCCAGCAATGACCTAATCATCCATTACCTCAACATGTTGATCCTTCATTGATTATTGACTAATGTACAGGGCCATCCACCAAGAGAATGAAACAGATATGAGAATCTATAAAATGTGTGTACATTGCTATATTCATATGAGGGTCTTTTTTACAATGCAATAGGGTTGTTTGGAGACTGAGAACCTGATTAAAAAAATGTAACTAAAGTTGAGCTTCATTCCTCGCCGAGGGAAGTTATTGACGAATGTAAAGTTGCACGTGTTCAATTTTGGTATCGAAGCCAAGGCTACTTGAACTTGCATAAATGATTTTAAACCAACAAACAGTTATGTTTACATGTGAAGAAAGAGTCATAAATCAAAATTTACGAGGCTTTTTCATATTCAAAGGAAAAAATGCATGTTCTCTCTCCTTACATATATTTTCTCATTGTTTACTTCAACGTTATTCACGGTTTATTAGCATATAATCTAGCTTTAAGAGTTATATTTCATTTGAAAAAATATATTATTTACAATTTTTAAAGGACATTATTAGAAAATTTATTTCAAAACCTCCTTCCAATCATTTAGACAATTCCATTTACTCATTTCAAATACCTAATTTAGTTAATGCATAACTTAGCTTTAAGAAGTATATCTCATTCCATAGAAAAATTAATAGGGAATTACCCACTCATGTTTATTAGATTTGTTGATTCGCATGTACCAAATGGAGTTAGAAGTGTGCTAGAAAAATGTAATTGATTTTGTATCTTGTTTACAAAGATTGGAAAAAGGAGGTTGCTAATGCATCATCTCCTCCTGTACAGGAGGGAAAGGTAGGTGTTGATCGTATGAATTCAATGGAGAAGGGGCCTTATGTGTAGGAAAATTCCCACTACCCTTTGGAAAATATGTGAATAGTTTTGAAAATTATACCATCTAAATCATTAACAATGGCAATAGGAACCCATTTTTCACCCACATATCACTTTACTATTGAGTTTAGCCATGTCTATCCTCCCCGTGAACAAATGCATAATATAAAAGCATGGTGGAAC
Source organism: Pinus taeda (assembly GCA_000404065.3). NCBI lineage: Eukaryota > Viridiplantae > Streptophyta > Pinopsida > Pinales > Pinaceae > Pinus > Pinus taeda. The sequence goes on along the minus strand of APFE031526484.1, from coordinate 43,194 downwards.
TTTCACTTTGAAACTATCCACTGTCATCATTCTTCACCAAGTTTATCCTACTCAGTAAACACTCAAATTTATTTTTTGTCTCTTCTAAATGAAATTTGTCAAATTTGTTGGTGAAATTAAATATTAAAAGAATTTAATGTATGCCCCACACTTCCAAAGACTAGACTTGAAGTGCATTGATATTCAAAGTCGTTGAGTGAGTTGAACCACATGATAAATATAAGATGAATAAAACTTCCATCATTCCATGTAACACATAGATCAAATTCCACGATATTCAAGAGTGACATATAATCAATTCTTACATTACTTTTCAGTGTAGTCGACATGTTACCAACTAGAATGGGGGCGAACTCGCTAAGCTGGTCAGGTGTTCAAATCTTCAAATATGGTATAGTCCAAACCTTGTGGCGGTGGAGATTGCTAAGCGGTAAATCTAAGTTATTCTTGAATTTGACAAAAAATCAAAGAAAGAGCGTTCACTTTAAAAAAAACTTTGACTTTGCATGCACTAATATTGAGAGTCATCGAGTGGTTCAAGCCACATGATGAAGATAAGGTGCATACAACTTCCATGTTGCACATTGAAGTGATAGGATGTAGCCTACTATTGTAGTTCCAACCTTCAATAATGTTGCTAATTAACAATTCCAAAATCTTTTATCCTTCAATGCACCTGGGCAGTTTTAGGTGCAATTGCTAGTTTAGTTTAGTTTAACTTTATTTTGATTCTTAGTGAATAGAATTTTATATTATTACTTTCTAATTTATACTTTTGTTTGAATTAATGATTTTTTACTTTGATTGTGTTATTTATTTCATTCAGTTTTAGGAAATGTGATTATAATATACCTAAATATAGTTATAGTTTAGTTTTAAATGAATTTTACTAGTACTTTAGTTATATCTTAGTTACTATTAATTTTTATGTTTATTTCTCATCACTTCAATTTTTATTAATAATTTGTTTTGTTTAACTTCATAATTTATTTGATTCTTATTAATTATTTTTATCCTATTATATTTTAGTTTACAATTTGATTTGAATGATTATTTTGTTTATTTTTTTTTTAGTTTGGTTTCTATATTAATTTTTCAATTTTAATTAATGTATTATAATTTATATTTAGTTGTTTAGTTTATTTTTAATGTTTACTTTACTTTAATTTTAATGTTAATTAATCTTATTTGCTTTTAGTTTGTTTTTCAATTTTTATAATTATTAATTCTTTTGCTTTAGTTTTATTATTAATTTCATTCAGTTTTAGGTAATATGATTATAATTTACTTACATATAATTTTAGTTTTAGTTTTACTTTTAGTTTTAGTTTTATTTTGATTACAAGATGCTAATCATGATCTCCATCAAATTGGCTCTTAGAGTGAACAAATTTCATAGATGACATGGGACAGTATGTAAGAAAGTTCAAATAAAACACACAAACTTTTAAGTCAATCACATGCTAACAAATTATTTTTTTAATTAAAATAAAAAATACTTTAATGATTTATAAAGTTAACAAGAAAATTGGAGGAGCAGCCATGATTCACATAATGAATCAGCTGCAAGTCTGCTACATCTCTAAAAATTGCTTGACAACTCCATCATGTGCCAAGCTACAAAAGGATCGACCTGTCCTTCAATCAACATCCTTTGTCCATTGACAAAATGTTGATGATGCTCACTGGTGAATTTTCTTGTCCACTGAGTAAATGTGGAGAACGTCCACTAGCTACTTTGATCTTAACTACCCACTGGCTGCTTTGATGTTGATGATGACCACCCACTCACTGCTTTGATGTTGACTGCCCACTGGCTAATTTGACGATGCCCACTAGCTAATTTGTTGATGATTCCCATTGGTTGATTTGATGATCAAACTTCTCACTGGCTGCTTTTGTTGATGTTGTCGATACTTTCAGTCTGACAACCACATTCAATTCCATTATCATTTCCCCCCTTTGTCAATTGAAAGGAGAGACAATCATCTGCATTTGATTTCTAAACTCCCTCGCCTTTAGGTGTTGTACTCCCTCTTTCAAGTGCATGAGAGTATCATTTGTTCACTATTGGTTGCAATAGTTTTCTTCATGTGAGACTAAATTCTTCCGTAACACATAGATAATTGTTTGACTGTAGATGACCACTTCCAATGATCAATCCATCCATAATTGATCTTCACTCTAGGTTGTTAATTTCTCTTGCAAACTCTTTTAGATGAATGATTTTTCTTGCCTCAATGGTGACAAGGATGGAGGTCAAAGAATTTAGCCTCCATATTGCCATTTCACTTACAATGGTTACACTTAACCATATTATGAGCACTATCTAGAGAAACGACACTTACAAATTGAACTGGTTTTGAGAAATCTGGAATAAAAAAATTGTTTTCTTTGTTGTAACCTAGGCCATGTCGATCTTTGTTGAAATACATTTTTTCCCAAGGTTTGATCACCTTCTTGGAAAGACTATCCTGCTATTGTTCTTCATACTTTCTGCTGTCGCTAACATTCTGTCTTTGATTTATTAAAGCTTTTGTATCACACTAGACATCAATCATTAACAATTCACTAGTAAATCTTTCTTTTCACTTAACTTAATTTGGAGTGTATTGATGAGTTTTTCTTTTATTTATAGCTCAATTTGAAAAAAAATTGCAGCATCTAATCTGTTGGTCATTTGATTGATGAAGTTTTGATTTTGCTTTAACTTCCATTCCAATAATTCAATTGTATTCTACAACTCATGATTGCACTCTTTCAACTCTCTAATTTCCAGCTCTGCACGTTCAAAACATTTTCCTCCTTTACCCATGTTGATCTTTGACATGCTCGCTTGAACTTGCTTTAATCAATTTCACGCTCGCTTGATTTTCTTTAGTTAACTTCACGCTCTCTTGAATTTAGTTTATCACGCTCGCTTGCTTTGGAATTTGCTTGATCTCTTGCTTGGTTAAACTTGTTTTGCTTGATTCACTGTCAATTGAATAATTGTATACTATAACTCATGCTCACTTGTTTTAGAAATGAGCGGGCTTCATTGTTGTTTGAATATCAGATTTGCTTGCTTTATATTTGAACTTTCTCGCTTGATGCTTGGTTGATTATTGCATGCTCGCTTGGACTTGTATTAACAATTGATTGTTTGAACTCACACTTACTTGCTTTCATGCTCGTTTGATGCTTGCTTCAATCAGTTTCGGGTTTGCTTGATGTTGTGAACTTTGCACTTTCTTAAACTCAATCGCTTGATTGATCAAAAGAGGGGTGTCGAATACTATAAAAAATGCACCCAAGAGAAGGCTTACAATGGTTTGAATGATAGGTTCAAATGAATTTGATGACTCAGTTGAAAACAATGGACTCACTTGACTTAATTGACTTTTTAACAATTCAAAGCTTGGGTGTCGGTTTCAACCGAGAATGCACCCTTACAATTCGACTCAAATTTATTACAAATTATTATTTGCAAGTTACTATTTTGTTTTGAGTTGACTCTTACAAAAAAGTTTCAAGTACACTGTCTAAAAGATGATGTAGTTGTTTGTTGATGTAGATGATAGCTTCATTAATTTATTGCCTTGAGTGAATAATGTCGAATTGCATGTTGATGTAGAATTATTTTTTGAATGTTGATGTTGACAATTTGATATCTTTGATTATGTGTTACAGCTTCTTGATTCATTGTACTTTGCTTATGTATGCTTGATTACATGAGCTTGAAGAAAATTTATTATGTGTATGCATTTGTTTAGTTTGTTGGGTACTCCATGTGTACCATATTACAAAGATAGTGTCAAAAACTATACACAAATAATAAACAACATCAATAATTATTTGCCATCACAAACATACTCATGATGTACCTAAGATCCCCTTATTCAATTTTGGGTGGATCTAGGACACAATCACCAAACACTGAAATCTTTATTATGCTTGATACAATGTTTGAATCTCTTTTCAATGGCTTTTGTCATCATATATGCAGTACTTTTATTTTCATACACAAGCACTTATACATCAAAAACTTCTAAATTTATCTTGACTAAGACAATAACTCTTTATCACTCCAAAGTAAAAAAGGTTCACTTTTATTACCACTTCTATTAAAAACGAATTTTTTGAAATCACTTTATCAAAATGAATTGATTTCAAAAATTTAAAGCACTCATATCTCCAAAAGAATATTTCCTTTAATAAATACCTTATTATTTTACTGAAATGAATTGATTTCAAAAATTTAAAGCACTCATATCTGCAAAAGAATATTTCCTTTAAAAAATACCTTATTATTTTACTGAGTTATCACTCAAAATAAAAACACACCTTATCACTCCAAAACTTTAATAAATTTGTGAAATTTCTTTTAAACTCTCATTTAAAAGAATTTTATGAAATTGTTTTAAAAGGTGAATTAAAAAGTGACTGGAGTCACATTAAAAGTGAATGTATCTCCTTTAAAAATGTCAAAGCACACTTAAAAAAAAAATTGAGAAGTTACGTACGGTAGCATAAAATTTTTTAACGTATATCATTTCGTTCATTTTTACTTTGGCCAAGAGGCACATTACCAATTCGCAATTCCATTTGCAGACTTCGATTCCCGTAGGCTCTCTCGTGATCGAGCTATGTCTTCAGAGTCGAATCACGCTTAAATTCCTGGGATTTTTTTTTGAGAAGGTAACGACCAACGACTTCTCCGTTGAAGAGAGATGATCAAAACAATAGAGAGAAGTTCAAGTAGATTATGTTGTCTTCCACATATGTAATCTGTATTTTGCTGTTGTCGTTATTGTAAATAGAGAATTTGATTTCTTGTTGAATTCCTTCGTAATCTGCTCCAACTCTGTTGTATTTTGTGTGCGTTAGATGCTCTTGTAAAAGTTTCCGCGACTCTTCAATCTAGAAACCCTAAGTGCAACTGTCATTGTCACCTCATCGAATGAAGAGAAGGAAGCACATGCCAGCGGGACATCTCGCATGCAATGTCGATGCTGCAGAACAAGGATGGGGATGGGCGATGGTTCTTTTACCTATTACGACAACACACTGCAATCGTATCATAGTGGACAAACTGCTTCGATCCCCAACAGGCCGACTCTCTCTTCGCAGTATCTTTCACTTAAGCATCAGATGCCTTCCCAACAATACATATCCAATCTAATGGATAGGCTTCAGCTTTGATACCACAATTCGACTCCCCAATTAAAAAACATTTACAGTGTCGAGTTCAGGCAATCAAACCGTCCCCTCCAGCTGTTAGCGCTCCAGCCATCTATGTTGATAGTTTATTAACATTTATAACATCAAACTTCAAAGGGTCCATTGTAAATGAAAATGAAAACAATCGTGACTGGTGAAGCAAGTCGAGATGACTAGTGAAACACGAGGAGCTGATATATATGCGGAGCTGGCATTCCTTCTCACATGCCCCGTAAAAATTGCAAACCAAACGTGTCGAATTGTGCGACGCCAAACCATCCTCACTGAGATAACTTTTTAGGTTACACAAATCTGGTTGTCAAAGGAAAGTAGATAATTCGAGATTGAAAACCCAGGAAGAGTAATGTTTGTGTCAAATCCACACGCTGCAAGTAGAAAGTTGATCATGACTTTTATAGCAGGCAATTACTATGAAAGGATTCTAGGATTGCGGGTGTTGCAAATCTATGGTAGTTCTTCTGTTTTTGTAAATTTGTAATTTCTATGGCCAAGGAAATCAAGTCAAGACCCAAGCCTGTTATGTAATGCAAAGTGATTTCTGTTGTCCAGTGGTTGTTTTATCTATTCCGTTGTTTCTAAATGAGTAATCTTGTTGTTTCTCCATTTGTCTCTCTCTAAAATTATTCTTTGCTATTACCGTGTGTTATGTATGCTCTAATCTAACAACTAGTATCAGAGCCATAGGTCTTTCGAAACACATTGGGCTGGCGTTGGGGGGAGATTGTTGGCTCCCAGTTAGTAGTAGTGTCGAAGGTCAACGCTCCCGTGTGTTTCGTGACATGTGCTTAAATCTAGCGATGTATCTGTTAGTAAACACCTGCTGGTTTTGGTGTAAGGACAATCGTGACTCCAACAAAATCCACACCCTGCAAGTAGACAGTTGATCATGATTGACTCTAACAAAATCCACACCCTGCAAGTAGAAAGTTCATCATGATTTTTCTAGCAGGCAATTACCGTGAAAGGATTCTAGAATTGCAGGGGTTGCAAATCTATGGTACTTGGACGACTACAAATCTCTTTCTATCCACGACACCTCTAACGATGACTGATGTGCCTCTACCTAATGCTTCCGCGCAAATCCCCGCAAAAATACAACAAAGACAAGGCGGATTAAAATAGAACGCTAAAATGTAGATCAATTAAACCAGTGTGCAATATGGGATTGAAAAACAATTGAAATGCTCATAGATAACCATAAGTCGAAGAAACATGTGCTGGTGAGAGATGTGGGATTTGATATTAGAAATAATTCCATGGTCCTTCTGCAAACAAAAAAATCCCTCAACGAGGACAACACATAAATATTCACACCCTAAATTAACCTTACCTACAGAGAATTAGCAATCCCCTTAGGATCTCTTCCCGAGGGAAGTAAACCCATACAAGCTCTGATACCACAATGAAGGAATTTAATGAAATAATAAAACACTAATAAAATAAACAACAAAAATATACATAAACCAGACATGGCGGAAAAGACCTTATTCCTCTCTCCATATTATAAAAATAATGTTTATGATACACATACAAATACACAAGGAATTTTGTCTAAAGATAGTGCGTCTATCTTGGACTCTTTGGTTGAGTAAATATCTCAACCATACACTAATCTATGAGCCTAACTAGTTGGAGAGAGAATGTTTCAACTAAGTAGACCTAAACTGACTCCTAACTTTGAGGAACAAACCCAATCTAGAAAGGTAGAATAAATTCTAACTTTTATGATTTTAATTAATTTAATTATTTTGGATTTAGAATTGTTTTCATCACATGAGAGTGACACTAACATCCCCCCTCAATCATAAGTCCAAAATAAAAACGAAGAACCGTCTTTCAAGTTCTCATGTTGAAACTGTTGATCCTCAAAAAGCATTACCTGGAAAAACGTGAAACTTAGATGCTGAAAAAGCTCCAATCTAAAGAGAACATGAATCAGCTGCAAGTCTGATATATCTCTGAAAATTTCTTGACAACTCCATCAGGTGCCAAAGTGCAAAAGGATCCATATGCCCTTTTGTTTTCAATCAGCAACCCAATTACATTGAAATCCAAATTACAAACCACATAAGTAGTCCTCATGAGATCCAACAGATTCCAAACAAGGAATTTCTTGTTGAGAAAATACCTCAACAAAACTCAACAACCAACAAACTAATCTTACCTATTTACTAATATAAGTAGTGTTTCTAAATCCCCCTTTAATGCTTACATTTACATCATTACAAATATTAATACAAAAATGACAAATTACAATTCACATGTCACATATGTCTAACTGGGCTTCTTAGGCACTTTTCCCCACTCTGAACTATCTAGTAAAACACTATTTTCACCACCACAGTCTTCAAGCTTCCCATTCAAATCATTTAAGACATAACCACCTCTAACCATTGATGAATTTTGTATAATTGACGCTTCTTGATCTCCCTAAGGACAATTTTGATATTGGATTGTATGGAACGATCAATTATGAAAATCACCTTTCTACACACATGAATCTCACGAGATAGCCTGTAATTAATGCTCTTGAAGCCTAAAGCACAACAAGATCCATCATTATATAACATATTTACAAAATTAACTTGGCTATGTGTTTTCTCGGCACCAAAGTATATTGAAAACCACTAATTTAATTATTTTCCTCCATTCATTAATTGATGAATTGATTCTGCACCTTTGTTTTATAAATTTAGGTACAAGCACACAAATTTTACCCACACTATAAAGTTTACGTAACCAAACACCAAAAAAACATGTAACCTCTGAATAGGGCTTCACTTTAACAAAATGTCCTTTGCAAGCTTGGCATATGCCTTGGAAGCCGAGCTCAATACAGTTTCATGGGATGCCTCAAGAGCCTCTCCTTCGTTGCACCCGCTCACACCCACTCATAGTCATTGGGTTTGTTCATCGTTGGAGGACCCATAATCTGCGAGGCGCCACAATCTACTCCAACAATTGTTCTGCATACGTGGGAGTAAGAAGGGTGAATAGATTGCACAAAAGGGTTTCAATCCATCTATGGCAAGCGTTGTTGCAGAGGTAACGACAACAAAGGAAATAATCTAGCCTTGAAGACCAAAGTTTTGTTTCTCTCCATCAATCCAACAATTGTTCTGCATATGTGGGAGTAAAAAGGGTGAATAGATTGCACAAAATGGTTTCAATCCATCTATGGCAAGCGTTGTTGCAAAGGTAACGACAACAAAGGAAATAATTTAGCCTTGATGACCAAAATTTTGAGCTTCTCTCCGTCAATCCATACCTTCAGCCATCACACATCACTGTAGCCCTTGGACACTCACGATGCATTCAGCCTCTCCACTATGGGAAAATAAAACTAGATGAGGCGGGTTTTCTCGACTTCACTAATACAATGATTTTATTATTATGTTTAGAATGCCAAAAGGGTTGTACGAGTTCTCTACTCTGATTCACTACTTGTATCATTTGCCTCTTGCCATCAGTCGATGGATTCACTACTTGTATCATTTGCTTCTTGCCATCAGTCGATGAAATGAAAGGAAGTTTAAAGTCCAATGGCATTCTCGCTCCCCGTGATTATTTCCAACGACACCATCATGTAGCAGAGCACACCATTCTTAGTTGGCTCCTAAATCCAACAACTGTTCGACCGCAATGTATGCAAGTGTCCCTCTAGTACCCGTCACGAGAGATCAAGCAGCGGATCTAAGAGCAAATACTCCAAACGCAAATCCAGAGGGCAGCTGATTCACGCTCATCCACTTTGACTATGAGTGGTTCAGCACTCTGGACATGCGCAAGGCTCCCTGGGCCTCGTCCGCTGACAGAACTCACTAGAACGCGTCCTGAGAACGATGCTCCCTCCGTTAGCAAATGTCTCCAGGTAGCGGCTATCTCCTCGTCAAGCACACTCGGCCACCACCATCAAAATGATATACCACACAACAAAGTAAATATATATATAGAGAGAGGGGTCACTCTCACACTCCTCAAACTTAATTATAGAGCATTTAGAAATTACGACTTTCTCATTTTCCTGGCCCTCTATGAAGGGAGTTAAGTCAAGGAAATTGGAGCAGTCATGATGCACATAAAATTATATGTATATTATATTGAGAGCCAAATTACGATCCACAAAATAGTGTTTTTGAAATCCAAACAAGGAAGCGTGTGTTGAGAAAATATTTCAACAAAATTCAACAACGAACAAATTAATCTTACTTATTTACTAATATAAGTGTTATTTCCAAGTAGTTAAACATTAGAAGCTGTTATTGTGAATGCTAAACAATTAGTGGTTAAGAGACAAATTAATTTCTATAATCTTGCTCTGGCATGGACTAATACTATAATTTTTATATAACTTTATAGCCAGTAATTAAAAGAAAAACTTCTATTCATCTCATAAATATTTCAATATAGAATTTAAATAAAGTGCTTGAATATCCATATTAAATAATATATTTCAATATTATATAAGTGTGTGAGCTGACACGTGTTAATGTTTACCTTAGTAAAATATTTCAATGCTCAAAAAGAAAAAGTAATTAAAGGTAAAATAATTTAGTTAAAATTAATTAAAAGTAAGATAATTTGGTTATTTTTAAGAAGAAGAAAATGTGTAACTCATTAATCTTTAAATATATAATATTTAATAATACTAAAATATTCAAAAAATACAATTTAAACAATAAAAAATTACACATTGTCTCTATGAGAACACAGAAACTACTGTAATCTATCCATCACAAATTTATGAAGCACTTAAAAAAAATTAAATAAATTTACATGTAAATCTTTCTAAAAATTTTGTATTCTAAGAAAAATGAAATTTGATACTCTCAAACTAGTAGTAAATCTGTGAATAAAATGATTCTATATTAGTTAATATAGAAAAGATAAATCTATACTAATTCAACGAGCAAAAAAACCTCTTTATATCACTTTAAAAACAAATAAAATTAGAGACCATTTCACACAACAACTCTATGAACAGCACAAAAGATACTTTTCCAAGTGTTTAATTGAGCAAACCCTAGGTTGGAAATCTCTGCAATTACTCCATGAACGAACTTGATTGTAACAGCACAAAAGAACTTGATTGTAACAGCACAAAAGATAACTTTTGCAAGTGTTTAATTGAGCAAACCGTAGGTTGGAAATCTCTACAATTACTCCATGAACGAACTTGATTTACTCCATGAACGAACTTGATTGTAAGATTCTAACTTGTCTACATTTAACGGTATCAAAATTGAGATAGATCAACGTTCCACAGTCTTGCCCAATTTTGTTTCTGTTGATATGGAAATTATGTCGTGGGGGACTTGGAATTTTACAATCACATCCACAGTACTCAATATATATAACGTACATTATTACTATTATTAAAGAAATATGTAACTGACCGGGTTTGTATATATGTGATACAACCATCTCGGCTTTTAGGATTGCACACTGGTGATAGCGGGAGATTTGAAAAAAGGATCTCACCAAATAAACTAGCAAAGAATATAGCATTTTACTTTGAAATTAATATAAAAATAATGTTTATGTTATATTTAAAATTTTACCTTCACACCCAAAGATTCATAGCCCTTACCCTTAATGTGAAGCCTTTATCCACAAGGGATATTAGATTTCGATTTCAGGAAGTGTGTGAGGTCAAATAATTTTGAGTGAAATGGTTGCTTTTAATTTTTTAAAATATAATTTTTAATATAT
>APFE031526484.1:0-32239 GCA_000404065.3 Pinus taeda | reverse complement strand
TTAGAGTAGATTTTTAAAAATTTTAATTTAATTATCAATAATTATTAAGTGGATGGTAGAAATTTAATCTTTATAGAATATATTGGAATATTCATCATGGTATGCAAAGATCAATGATTAAGATTTATCTCCAAATTAGTTATGATATTTAATTAATTTATCACAAATTAATTAATTAAGGAAAATGTCATATCCACATGTGTCATATTAGACATATGGTATTGATAAGCCATGATATTGACCCATGGTATTGTAACAAAAAGTATTTACAAGTTAAGAATTTCAATAGTAAACTAAGGGAGAATATCGTGGTAAAGAATATTGTTACATATTTTTTTAAATGTATATATGTTATACTCATTCTTATAATTAAGAATAATTTAAAAATAAATAACAAGCCCTTTGTTAAAATTTTCGTTAATAAGACTTTAGAAATCCAAAGGTTCTGCACATTTAAGGTAGCCAACCCTGCCATGCCGCAAGCATGCAAATGACATACATTATCCTCATTCCAATTTCATGTCGTGATGCAAGAGCATCTAGATTGTATTCAATTTTCTAAAAGTAAAACGTATTTAGAAATTTCTAAATTTTCTAAATTTTTAGAAATTCCTGAAATTGTGTAAAAGATAAAAATATTTCTCTTTAGAAAAATAACGGAATTATCTTAGTCAAATAATTTCTAAAAATGAGAGACTTCTTCTTAATTTCTTCAGAAGTTTCTCTTAAATTCTAAAAACTTGCTTCCCAATTATAAAAGAATCTTCCTTCCCAATTATAAAAAGGAATGTAACTCAATTGTTGAGGCAGGAAACAAGATTTTTAATTCATGTTCATGAATGAAGTCTTCGTTAAACAAAAATTTGAGCTTTTCTTCATTATTGTTCAATTGTATTAGGGTGTTTTGGCATTAGAGTGGGTTGATCGTTGCCCTATGTAAAAGTAGGTAGCGTTGTTTGATTGCACATTGAATGCTGCAAATATCATCGATTAATTATTGAATGTAAGCAGGAAGACTAGTTGTTTATGTGAATACTTGTATAGACTTGTAGGTGTAACAACGAATTGTAAACTGCAAATATCATCGATTAATTATTGAATGTAGAGCAGGAAGACTAGTTGTTTATATGAATACTTGTATAGACTTGTAGGTGTAACAACGAATTGTAAACTGCAAATATCATCGATTAATTATTGAATGTAGAGCAGGAAGACTAGTTGTTTACGTGAATACTTGTATAGACTTGTAGGTGTAACAACGAATTGTAAAGCTAGCCGAGTTTGTGAAGACCAGCCAATGTAGAAAATCGTGGATCTGTGTATACTGACGCGTGAGACCTATGGTAGATGTTGCAGATTGATACATGAAATCTCAGAAATGGGTGAGATCTTTAATGCTTGTTGAACCACGTGTGGAATCTTTTTGAATCATTTTTTCACTGCAAACAATTAGAATATTCTTCGATCGCATTGAATTCTGTTAATGCGTTTTGAGCTTATCTATTGCCGATTTTCTGAATATTCGATAATTAGACGGACACTGTTTCAGTGAAAAATTTGGCTCTTTGACTGACCCAGAGTCTCTTGGACTGAGCCAGTGTCTTTTCGGATTATCTAATATTCGAAAAATCAGTAATCAATCCCTGAATATTCGGTAATTGGACCGATAAATCAGTAATCAATCCCTGAATATTCATTAATTGGACCGATACTGTCTCCGTCAAAAATTTGACTGAGCCAGTGTCTCCTAAGATTATTAAATATTTGGAAAATCAGCAATCCAGATTAGATTTTAAAGCAGTAGTCTATAACGCGACTTTTTGAAAGCCTTTCCGGTGGATTTTTCCGGTGAAAATCCGGCAGCAATTCATTGGAATCCCAAGTTTGATAGCTAGTTTCTTCACAATCAATGGCTCCCAAGGGTTTTTCAGGGCGCTGAATCCAAATATGCAGTTAAAAAACCATTTTAACTGCTAAAAATCAAGATTTAACCTCATTTCTTCCGCCGGATTCCGTCACCGGAATCTCCAAAAAGTCGCATTATAGACAACTCCGATTTTAAATAGGGATAGGTTATTATTTGTTGAGATTTTCAGTTTTAATAAATTGGGCAAAAATTTTATATAGGTGATAACAATAGGATTTGTTGCTATATTAGTTCTATTTTGTTGGGAAAGAGTTAATGTATCCTATATTTGTTGTGAGATGATTTATGAGTCAGTTAGATTCTCTTAGCTATAAAATATATGCCCGTACATATATTGGGATGATGCAGAGAGTGTGAGAAAATAAATTATCTGTAATCTCTTGATTACTAATAAAATTACCGATGCTTCTGTTTGGTGGATGTAGCCGAGATTGATTGGGTAAACCACGTTAAATTACTATTTCGTTAAATCACTATGTCATTTGTATATATTTTTTATACTATATTTGTGTTTTATTTTATAAAAGATTTATGTATGTTTTTTATACTGTATTTATCTTTTACCTTTTACTTTCTAAAGGACCGACAGAAGACCACGTAAGAGTCGCAGATCAAGGGTTTCTAGAATTCTTGTGTATTCTTTTTACTTGTGCGGGAGTTGTAAGTCTTTTTATTTTTATCAGATGTTTGACGTTGGCCATCTTACTCATGCGTTTATTTTTATTTTTTCTTTGGTGGATGGTCAGATCTGATAGGAATTCGAACTTTTAAAGACTCCTACGCTAGGCTGTATTAACGTGCAGCAGATTTTGGGAGTCTGTAGTCGGTATCAAATCAAAGAGATTAGGTTTGTTGCGAAGGAAGCTTAATCAAGATTCAAGACAAATGCCATTTTAGGATGAATTTAAAATTTAATTGAGTTCTTTGGTGAGCTTGCGCCTAACAAACTGGGCATGTTGTCGTTGTAAATTAGTATTACATAATGTGTATAGGTGTGCAGTAAGTGGCCCTCGACCATCCAAACATCCAATAAACACATCAATATTCACATTTCATTATCGGTTTTGTGTTATCCAATAATATCATAAAAGTGGATGCAAGTGCAGGCTTCAACTGTGTTGTTTAAAAGTATTAATTTATAATCATCCTTATTGAGTAGTTTTCCAAATGGTAATGGTGTTATGAAAAGCTTTACAAAATGGGAGAATTATTTGGAGGATAAAAGTCAGGTAAATGTTTAAAATTCACTTTCAGTAAATCCAAGTCCAGAAGTTGAAATTCAAGAGTATAATGAAAAAAGTGAATACGTTGGTCATATTGTAAAGGTAGAAGTTGAATTCAAATCATGTCAAAGCCTAGGTATAAAATGAAAGTTATGCCATGGGTTAAAATCAAATATTGGTGTAAAAAGAAAAGTAAAAATGAGTTCAATATAATGAAATTTTAGTAGGAGTCTAAGTGAAATTTAAGTTAAAAGTTGAAGTCATGTATTATAAGGGTTAATGATAGGTGGTACTTTACACCCGACAATTATATTCAAGTGAAGAGTTGAAGTTGTAGGTAAATTGAGCACCTAAGCAATTTAGTGGAAAGGTGATAAGCACATTGGAAGGTACACAAGATTTTCGTAAAAGATATGGATAATACAAAAAAGAGATTAGGGAAGGAAGATGCCAAAGTAAATGGCATGAGGAGGAGAATGAGCCAAGAGGAGTTTGACAAAGAAATGGTTGAGTTGAAAGAGAGGCTTAGTGCAATAAGCATGCTACTATAAGAATGGAAGAAGACAAGAGATGCGCATGGACTCTGAAAAAGAAGGTCCAATGGCTTGTTAGGAAATTCTATTCCAAAAACTAAAGGAAGAAGTTGAAGGACCTGTTGAGCACTCAGTTGAAAGATGAAACGCTCAAAACAACTGAGCATAAGTCTTAGGAAAATGAAGAAGTAGTTCACATTTGTGAACCTGAACAAGGTTTGATCTTAGGAGAAGATGATGAGAATCCCATGGAATACTCAGAGCACCACATGGAAGAAATGTTTGGATTATCGAATGAGGTAGAAAAGTCTCCATTTTTACAAACTAATTATTCATTTGATTATGTCTTTATAGGTATTGAATATGATGGTGGTGTTAACAAAGAAACTACCACAATAGACACATATCAGGAAGATCATAAAAAAATAGAGGGTGCAAATTTGTCTAAGGGATACAAAGACAGAAACAACAGCCAAGAAATTCATCAAGCATTAGAAAAGGGTCAAACTAAGGAGGAGTTTCATAGTCCAAAGGATGAAATGGATGCTAAAAAGGATAACTCATCCCAAAAGATTGTAGGACCATAGGAAGTTATGAAGAATGAAGATATCCAACAAGAAGGAAGAGGAATGAAGATAGAAATATTCAAGGAAGAAAAGCCAAGGAGAAAGACAAGGTCGGGAAAGGAGTTCCAGACTTAGGATGGCATGAAGGGGAGGAAGTATTTCCAACTAAGGAGTAGGACATACATTTTAAACAAGATATGAGAAATAGCGATATGTGCCAACAAAGGAAAGAGCTAGATATTGATATTGAAAAGTTATGGAAACTTATGAGGAAGATACTTAAGGAAAGATGCAGGGGAACGAAATAGGGAATCAACGGAAAAGGACAATTGACTAGAAATGATATTGTGGAAAAGATAATTGGAAAACAAAGCAAAGTATGGGACCTTGGAACACTACAGATAGCAACAGAACAATTGTGACAATCCCATGACCAGTAGTAGCACAAAGTGTGGGATCTAGGTAAATTGGAGCAAGGATGGAGACTCATGGTCAAGAGTCCATGAAATTTGTGTACCTCAAGATTCTTATGCACAAGCATCCTCCTAAAATTTGTGTTTTATTTTCTAAAATTAAGAATTATTTAGAAAATTCTATATTTTCTATATTTCTAGAAAATAATCTAGAAAATCCTGGAATTATGTAAAACATTAAAACAAGATCATCTCTCTAAAAACTTCCTCGAGTTATCTTTAGTGAAAAATTTTCTAAAAGTTATAGACTTCCTCTAAACTTCCTCAAGCATTCACTTCCTCATGCATTCTCTCTTGAATTCTAGATTCTTCCTTCTCCAATTATAAAATGGAATATAACTCAATTCTTGAGGCAAGTAACAAGGTTTTGAATTCCTATTCATGAATGAAGTCTTTGTTTAAGAAAATTTGAGTTTTTTTTCATTATTGTTCAATTGTGGTTTGAGTTTATAGCCTTTGTATCACATTCCTTCATTTTCATTGTTTTGTGAGGGGAAATCCTAATTACTTTATTTTTTGGTATGCTTGGACCTTTCCCCTGCCATGAGTAGGACAATTCCCTTGGGCATCTGACAGGAGAAGTTCTGTGTGTGAAAAAATTTCTAAAAGTCATGGCATAATCCACATATTTTTAGCTAAGTATGGATGTTGATGTTCTATGATAGACTAGAATAACCTATACCTTCATGCAAAATACACTAGTCTTTGGGTATGAAGGTCTACGATGTAGACTTTGGCAGTTGAGCGAATGGTTAGGATTTAGGCTTTGGGGTGAAAGATATTTCAAATTTTGGGACTTGGTTGATTGCATTGTAATTGGTGGCTATACAAACTTGTAATGTCTACCTTCCTTCAAACCACACAATTTTTTCTATCTAAGTTTGGTGGGCTAGAAAACTCAAGGCATTGTCTTATCCCTCAAGTTCATTAATCTTATTCTTTGGCTTTGTTTCTCATTGGTGGGTCCTTTTTTTCTTGGTTTTGACCTCAGTTGGGTTAGGTCATGATTGAAATTTTGGTGTTTCCTGGTGTTTTACATGCCCTACTAGAAGAATTTCATATGTCAGTTCTTTTTATTTTTTCTTCTCTATGAATTGGCTTTGCCCACCTTGGTTTCATATACTCCCTTGTTTTTTTTACTTTACAAGTTTTCTCATCCTTATTCCTTTAAGTATTGGTATTTTGTGGTTAAGCTATCTAGAGAAGATATTTATGTTCTAATGATTATGCCCTGGCAGTGAATGCACAACCATCAAAGTGCTGGGAGAAGAAACCCTCAAGTAGACCTCATGCCTAAGCCCATGCATAGGAAGTTGCAAACATCTTCAATTCCGCCACATCCCCCTAAAATTGATGAATATATCCATTAATTAGAATCCCTCACAACCAAGGACTAACAAGCTTATTCATATTTGGAAATCCATGAGGATGCAGTTATTTGGGTTATAGACCTTGGTCATACTAGGGGAAAGTAGAGCTAGTACTTGAACTTCATTAGCCTCCATCGAGAGATGAAAACTCTTTTGGGTAGGGTCTTGAAAGAAAATCATGAAGGCTACAATGGTATCATCTCCTCTTTGAACGAAATTAAGTGGGTGCAATGATATTAGTGCTCATGTATAGTTATTTTAGACACCCGGCTAGATCGTATGGAAATCCGCCCTCAATGTGACATAAAACCTCTTGCACTAGTCGCTACCAGTGCTTAAGAACCGACTCCTATTACCAAATCACACTCCTGATATCTCCTATGCATTTTGGCAATTGTTTTATTTCTTTTTGTAGTCCAATGTATTGCAATTTTAGTAGTTTATAAGTATCAAATGTTTCTACTTGACATTACTTGAACTTCAGTTCACAATCAACATATTTGGTTTCCCTAGTGGTAGATTGAGACTTAGTTTTGCATGAACAATGATATATTTATATGATGTATGCTGAAATTTTGAGGTAATACCATCTTAATTCACAAAAAATAATAATTAAAAATAAAGTTATAATTTAGTTTTTTATCATGGCATAAGAGTTTTGATGCTAATCCGCCACATTTACTAGCTATATACTTCATATTATTGTGTTAGTCCATAATTCTTGGGTAAATGGTAGGGATTTAACCTCCATCAAATATTTTGAAATATTCTTAGTAGTATCCACAAATTAAAAGTCAAGGTTTATCTTAAAAGTAGTTATGCCCTTTCTACCATTTTAATTAAACTGATTATTCCTTTTCTATTTTTTTAATTTGATTGATTGATAAAAAAAATGTCATATGAATAAGTGTCATGTTAAATGAATTGTGGTTTTTTGGATACGTGATATTGATAACCATGGTATTAGCACATGTTATTATAACAAAATCTATTTACAAAATAAAATATTCATGATAAAAGTGAAAGATATATATGTTAATTCTTATTAATTTTTTAATTAATAAATAATAATTTTTAAAATAATTTAAATTTACTTATTTTTATTTAAAAAAATTAATAATGCAATTAATTTTTATGTTTTTTTAAATTTAAAAAAATGGTGATAAGTTTTATAATATTTTTTTAGTAATGTGATATGTGTTATAATTTAGTTATTTTTTCTGGTTTTCTTTAATCTTACATATAAAATAAGTATTTTGATATTTCTCCTAAATTTATATTTACATGTCTATTGTAATGAGCAATTATGCTTACAACTCGTTAATTGCAAGCTCTGTCATATTTTCTTATCGTGGTCGTAGGTGAGAATGTCGGTTCTGGATGAGGGTTCCTACTACCTATTTGAATTTATTTGGTGGCTAAACTTCTGGGTTACCTCTTGGTCCAGGTTCTTCACGAGCTTCATAATTATACCCGGATATTTGTTTTTTACGCATAGCTGCAAGACCCTATCGCCGGGAAAATTTGTGCTTTCAATTCTTTTTGTTTTCCTTTGAACAAAATGAGAGGTTAACTCTTCTCATGAGACTGTAAATTTTTTTCTATGGAGATAAATATATGTACATTAATGAATTTTAATAGTATTATGAGTGTTTCACCTTCGACTCCTTGGTAACTTTGTAATAGCCTCTATTTTATAAATGTCATCCACGATTTTATTATTTGACGTTGTTTGCAACCATGGAACGATACTAATTATGTGTCTTGTTATTTATTCTTGTCCAATGTTTTCTAGATCATGCGCACTGAAAGTGTACTTGATTTATATTTAAATTTATCCAGTTATATACAGGTCGTTTAGGCCTATTTCTTAAAAGAATTTCTCTGTAATTTACTTTATGTGTTTACATAGATGATTACTGCTCTTTACAGTCTACTGAGGGTTTATTCATAGGGTTTATTCATTTCTATTAGGCTTTTATGGCACATGAGAAAATAAAATCAGAGATATTTTGTAGTATTAATTTTATGAAAAGTTTTAACATAATACTCGAAGAGGATACGAGATATGTTTCTCAATAGAGCATGTTCCTTAGATATGGGTACTGGTTTCTCACTTCAGGAAGAAAAAACAATGTCCTCTTAGATGGTTGTTTCTCACTTCAGAAGAAAAAAAAATGTCCTCTTAGATGGTTGTCTAACCTTATTCAATTATTAATAACATTTTTGTATGAATAAGTTAGGGGTTTCAGTTTCTAATTCTTGAAATTAATTCCAGGTTTAACCTCTAATTTTCCAAGATATCCCCTTTTTATATTCTCGTCGACAACTTTTCTAGTTCAAATTGCACACCCTTAAAATTTGGAAGGTGTAATTCCATTTAATAACTAAATCCATGTTTCATCTTTTGCGGGTTCCTCTATATTTTTACCACAGGTATTTCCAAAACCTTATCTATTCTTTTAGAAACAGGAACTACACATTTGCACAGAAGAAATATATATCTATCTAATAATGATAATTATACTAACCCTTTATTTTACGGAAATATAAGAACATGTCTTTCAATCCTTTACTTTAATAATCAGAAATTTTGTAATAATGATTCTTATAATAGCTATTTAGGTTAAGGAAAAGTAATCCTTTACTTTAATAAACAAAAATTGTGTATGATAAATAACTTTCCCTAAAGATTTAGGGTAGGATATTTCTTCTTTTCTGAAAGATAAATCAAAATATCTACATAATTCTTACTTAGCTAAGCCATAGAACTAAATCAGGACAAGACTTCACTAACCACCCAACCACGAGACTAGAAATTATGTCCAAGTCTCCCCCGAACCACTTCAGTTTCCAAAGAAAACTAAGACAGTCATTATTCTCGAACCTCAAGACCCCAATCCAGTGCATAATTCCTTATGGATTCCACTAGTTATGGCCATCTAAAGAAGCCCCTTCAACAATACTATTTCTCTCTTTGGAAATGTTTTGTCATAACTTTCTTTCTTCTATTTCCTCTCTCCAGCCCCGTATGCTCTCTCCCAGCTGAGATCTTTTCTTTAAAAAATATATAGGGAAGGAAGTAACCACTTAATTACCTTAACCATATAAGGAAGCCCCTTCAACAATACCATTTCTCTCTTTGGAAATGTTTTGTCATAACTTTCTTTCTTCTATTTCCTCTCTCCAGCCTCGTATGCTCTCCCAACTGAGATATTTTCTTTAAAAAGTATATAGGGAAGGAAGTAACCACTGCTCTCCCAACTGAGATTTTTTCTTTAAAAAATATATAGGGAAGGAAGTAACCACTGCTCTCCCAACTGAGATCTTTTTTTTAAAAAATATATAGGGAAGGAAGTAACCACTTAATTACCTGTATGCTCTCTCCCAACTGAGATCTTTTCTTTAAAAAATATATAGGGAAGGAAGTAACCACTTAATTACCTGTATGCTCTCTCCCAACTGAGATCTTTTCTTTAAAAAATATATAGGGAAGGAAGTAACCACTTAATTACCTGTATGCTCTCTCCCAACTGAGATCTTTTCTTTAAAAAATATATAGGGAAGGAAGTAACCACTTAATTACCTGTATGCTCTCTCCCAACTGAGATCTTTTCTTTAAAAAATATATAGGGAAGGAAGTAACCACGTAATTAAGTGGAAACTGAAGGATTATTTTCTTGAAATATTTCCCTGAAGGATTATTTTCTTGAAATATTTCCTTGTTATTATGTGACTAAAAATAACACAAAATACAAATATTAACAATTATGTTTTATCTTACATTCTCTTACCAACATTTACTAAATCAAATTACCAAGTTCACACACTAAAAGGTAAATAGTGATTATCTACATGACCAAGGGTGTTACATCTTCCCCTCCTTGAGTGAAACACCATCATCGGTGTTTACTCATCCCCTTGGAATAGGTTAATGTGCGATTCTCGCATCATGCTTTCATCCTCTCAAGTGGCCTCTCCTCTTTCGTATCATGATTTCATCCTCTCAAGTGGCCTCTCCTCTTTCTCTTTCACATCATGCTTTCATCCTCTCAAGTGGCCTCTCCTCTTTCTCTTTCACATCATGCTTTCATCCTCTCAAGTGGCCTCTCCTCTTTCGCATCATGCTTTCATCCTCTCAAGTGGCCTCTTTCGGGCAAAAGTGCTTCCACTGCACTTTAACCTAGGTGATAGCTCTTCTCCGTAACATTTTTTCTCTTTGATTGAGAATACTTGAGAATAAGTGGAGGTTCTACCAAGAACTCTTTGTCTGGTTCTACCTATTCCATAGCCACATAGTATCATTATCTTATGAACATTTCATGAATATAATGAAATTGTATAAAACAATAATATATTAAAGCTTTACCTGCACTTCTTATTGGTTAATTACATGTCTACAATCATATACATATTTTTTTAATAAGGATGCGTGAAACACATTATGGACTCACATGTAGTTGGGTAATGCTCATTTATATGCAACAAGTCCAATACTTTATAAGATTTGGAAAGGTCTACAGTATCGAGGGGATAATTTGGATAATTTCACACGTACCTTCCATTGTAAGTTGTTTTTTTTGTTTCACCTTGACATACATGTGAACCTCTACCGGAACTCATTGGAAGTTCTTTTCTTATCTACATATGCCTTTTTCATGTCTTGAGCAACTTTCAAAATTTTCAAACCTTTTTCATAGTAAGCTCCATTCCCGGAAACATGTCAGGTCCAAGCATTATTTTATCCTCAACATTGTTCCAGTTAATGGGGGTTCTACATCTCCTCCCATATAAAACTTCAAAAGGGCTCATTTTTAGTGACTCGTGATAATTGTTATTATATGTGAATTCCACTAGGTGGAGATACTCCTCCCACTTGTTTGGTTGTTGCATCACATACATTTGCAACATATCTTCTAGTACTTGGTTTACACACTCTTTTTTCCCATCATTCTGCAGGTGATATGTGTTGGAATTTCTAGGTCTAGATGTTAGAGACCCTTCATGTACTTTTCTTATTTATTTTTACCTACTTGTTCTGATTAATTACCAAGTTATTTACCATGTAAATACTGAAAATAAATATAACTACATGCTCAACAAATTACAGATCATCAACTAAAGGAAACAAAACAAGCACACAAGTGACATCGTTGTTTTTGGACCAATGTTCCCGGAAAAACCCAATGCAGGAAAACCGGTGCAACAGTTCTAAGGGTTTTATTATTAAGCAACTTTCTTGAGTACAACTAGGGTGCCAAACTGGCTCACCCAACAAAGATATCTATATGGCAATAATACCTCTCTTCGAAAGCAGATATTCAGCAAGTCTGCCCCATGAAAATCTCTCCAATGCTTCTGTAAGGCTCTACGTCAGCCCTCATGGCCTCTCTGTCACTCTGAAACCCCCCATGTCAGACTTATGCTGCTCTGCACTAGCTCTATGACCTTTTGCGTCACCCACGCAGGCCTGCTATCCTCTGCGCAGTCACTCTGGCCCTCTACGTGGTTCCTAATGGCTCTATGTAGCCTCCTCAATATTTCTGTTGGTCCTTCGGCACTATCTCTACCTCTCTGATATGCACTCACCGCCCCTCAATGCAACTCTGATCACTTTTTTGAATGTTCTCAACAAACCCCACTCGAGAAAATCAAACTGACTAATCAATCTTGGTGTATTTCCAACTGGCCCTCAAGCCTCCTCTTATACTTTTCCTTTTGAGTCTTCAACGGCCGAGATTAAGTCTCTAATCAATGGATAAGATTAAATTTGGCTTGATCCATGTCATTTAGAACATTCTCACCTAGTTTTATATTAATACCCATTAATATTTTAATTTTCCTAAGTTTAGACTTAGGAACCCCATTAAAAATATTAATTATTTAAATATCTCTCCAACCGGGTGGAATTTCTCCAAACCATTTCTGGGTCTTGGATACATCATGTGCTTTAGCCTCTCCACCAATTTTCATGACTAGAGCACATCCAATGCTACCCGAAATCAAAACTCCCTCTTAGCGAGGAATGTGCTCTAGTAATGCTCCACCACTGAACATCACGCTGATCATCTGACATCGTTACCTATGTTTATGCTTGGCTTCCTGCCCAACATCCTTTGCACTATTACTTCCTGTATCGTTTCCCATGGATCTCCCACTACCACTGCTACATCTGTACTACAACTTCATCTGCATCCGTGCCGCTGTTGGTCCTTCCTCCCAACACTACATTCTGCACTACACCTCTCTCTCAACATGTTGCATCATGCTACCCATAGCACTACCACTGCTAACAGCGGCACTACAACTCAGTTACCGAGAAGTAAATAACTGATATACCCAACTATTGACATCCTTTTCAGGCTAGAAGCCCCTTGATGTTGAAGCTACCTCTGTCGATATCATGTGTTCCCTCTGTTGCCTCTGTGTTGCTATAACATCTTTGTGCCTCTCGCACTACAACAACCATCTTTGTTCCTTTCTACACAGTTGTAACCACCTTTGTGCCTCTCACACTGCTGCAACCTTCACTGTGCTGTTAGAGATCACTGCACTCTAGCACTACCTTGTTTCTCCATCTGCATATACTTCTACCAACATCTGTCATCCTGCTATTGTATATCGGTGCTCACATAGTCGGATATGATCCTAGAGTTTGGGTATCTCAAGGATCCTGCCCCACATCTTCTGTAGTCCTCCTGACTACAACTCGATGCCTCCCCACCTCTTCTCTAGAGGTGCATGAACACTCATGGCACAGTCATCATCAGTCTCGACTTCTTTCTCCACCTTAGTCGAAATTGCCTTGGAGTCAAAAGCCTCTCCCTTATTCTTCTTCCTGGGACATTGGGTTGCATAATGACCCAGCTACCCACAACGAAAGCACTTTATCTTGGAGATGTCCTTCTTCTTTCTCTTCCCTTATTGTCCCGCAGATGCCATAGCTGCATCCTCCTCCTCCTCTTTCTTGATTCAACCTCCTTTGCTACTACTTCCCACCTTAGTAAACCATTTGATCTCTTCTTGGTGAAGAGTTGTCCACATCTCGTCCCATCCTGGAAGAGTCGCTCTTCCCAAAATTCTTTGGACAAATGTCTTACAGTCCTTGAAGACTATATTCAGGGTTGTCATCACCGTGAACTCCTAATCCGGTGTGGCCCCTATGGAAGTAAGTTGGTCCCGAATCTCCTACAACCTGCTAAGGTATAGATCTATCTTCTCCCCCTTTTGCATCTAATACGACCGCATTTGATTCTCTAGTAGAATCTTCCTCTGCACATAAGTGCGCTGATACAATGTCATCAAGGTATCCCACATCTCCTTTGTCGTGTTCTTCTCGGCAATATGTTGAACTACATGATCCTTGACCCCATCAAGGATTATGCACTTTTCCTTGGCCATTGAAACCTCATACCTTTCATTATCAGTCGGGTCAACTGGGATAACCACAGTTCTCAAGGCGAATCCCTTGATGTGATGTCTATCCAGAATAGATAGGATTCTGGCCTTCCAGATGACAAAGTTGGAAGCTCGACCAACCTGTCTTGATCCCTCAATATGTTCATTTCCATCTCCTCTCTTTTCTTGGACTATCTCTAAGTCTTGAATTCCCTTCTAGAATTTCTCTCTTAGGCTCCCTCTGAGTCTCGATTTCCCTCCTGGAAATCCTCCTGCCTACTGTAGAACTGCTCCTCTCTGATCCTCTATGCAACTGCAACACGGATCTGGATTTCTTAGCTAGAAATCCCTCAAGGTAGTGGTTCTCTCTACCTTGGATCTGTCCCATTAGGTACTCTTATGCTTCAACAACAATAGCACGCCACCAGTTTCCCAATCCACAATCTACCCACAACTCTCTAAGCCCTAGCATCTGAAGACACTGAGCCTCTTAGCTCTACACAACCCCAGCAAGGCTGAATCGCTCCTCTGGCCAATTGCGTTAAGCCTACCTGACTGAGTAGGATGATGTGGCTCTTCGTGAACCTCTTCTACCTCTCTCTGCCTCTTTGATGGCCCTCTCTCTGGCTCGAAATGATGAAGCAGGCCCTCTGTGTCACTCCTTCTCTGCTACCTTCTTCTTAGGAGCAACTCTATCTCTCAGGACAGTTTTTTCTATTACAAATTTTTGGATTTAGTTGGTGCCTTCATCTCTCCTATGATCTGCAATGCTCTGATACCATGTTGGAATTTCTAAGTCTAACTGTTAGAAACCCTTCATGTACTTTTCTAGTTTATTTCTGCCTACATGTTCTGATTAATTAACAAGCTATTTACCATGTAAATAGTGAAAATAAATACAATTACATGCTCAACACATTACAGATCATCAATTAAAGGAAACAAAACAAGCACGTAAGTGACACAATTGTTTTTGGACCAATGTCCTCGGAAAAACCCAATGCGGGAAAACCAGTGTAGCAGTACTGAGGGTTTTATTATCAAGCAACTTTCTTGAGTACAACTAGGGTGCCAAACTGGCTCACCCTATAGAGATATCTATATGGCAGTATTACCTCTCTTCAGAAGCAAATATTCAACAACTTTGATCCACGAAAATCTCTCCAACGCTTCTTTGAGGCTCTGCTTCAGCCCTCCTGGCCTCTACATCACTCTGAAACCCCCTGCATCAGCCCTCCTAGCCTCTATGTCACTCTGAAACCCCCTGCATTAGCCTTCTGCTGCTCTGCAATGGCTCTCTAGCCTTTTGTGTCAATGACATAGGCCCTGCTAGCCTTTGTGCAGTCACTCTTGCCCTCTGCGTGGCTCCTGATAGCTCTGTGTAGCATCTTCAATCTTTCTGTTGGTCCTTTGGAACTATCTCTGCCTCTTTGTTATGCACGCACAGCCCCTTGCTGCAACTCTGATCACTTGTTCGAATTTTCTCAGTAAACCCCGCTCTAGAAAATCGAACTGACTGATCAATCTTAGTGTATCTCCATGACCCTCAAGCCTCCTCTTATACTTTTCTTTTCGAGTCTTCAACGACCAAGATTAAGTCTCTAATCAATTGCTAAGATTAGATTGGGCTTGATCCATGTCATGTAGAACATTCTCACCCAGTTTTATATTAATAACCATTAATATTTTAATTTTCCTAAGTTTAGACTTAGGAACCCTATTAAAAATATTAATTAATTTAATCTCTCTCTAACTGAGTGGAATTTCCCTAAACCAATTATGGGTCTTGGAGACCTCATGTGCTTTAGCCTCTCCACCAATTTTCACAGCTAAAGCACATCCGTTGCTACCCCAAATCAACAATATGCAATACTAAACTAAACTTGAGTACTTAAATCCGTAAAAAGAGTTTTCCAAAATGTTGGTGTAAATTTCGCACCTCTTCCACAAATAATAAGAATTTCATGTAGTCTAAAGATTTCACACATAAATATATCTACAGTTTGCACAATCTTGTAGGTAGATTGAAGAGGAATAAAATGGGCCACTTTACTCAATGTATCCACTACCACCATGATGGAATCATTATGCCTCTTGGTTTTAGTAGAACCAGTGATAAAATCCAAAATGATCACTTCCCATCTCCATTCTGGAATGGGTAGCAGGTGGAGCAACCCAGCTGGATGTTGGTGTTCAACCTTAACTTGTTGGCATTCCAAAGACTTGGCCAAGTACTCAGTAATATATTTTCTCATTCCTGTCTAGAAATAATTTTTCTTTATAGCATAAAGTAAGTTTTGATATCTGGGATAGGCAGCATAGGGCCTTTGGTGAATTTCATCTAATATCAATTATTTAATAGCCATTTCATTACGAAAATATATTATCTTCTTAAAATTCAATAGGTTGTCTTTATTTATACTATTCTCGGTCTGTTGTGTGGAATTGTTTAATTTCTTGGTTTGCTTCCATAAAAACATATGTTTTGGATCCTTAATTGCAGATTCCTTAATCTGAGTTAAAAAAAAATTCAGTTCCACTTAGCTATATGAAATTTCATATATATGATGTGAGTTCCTACTTAGTGCGTCAGCTACATGGTTTTCCTTTCCTTTGAAATGTTTAATATCGAAATCAAATTCACTCAAGAAAGTTTTCCATCTATCTTATCGTGCATTAAGATTAGACTATTTAAAAAAGTTGGTTAAACTGCTATGCTTTGTCATTACCACAAATTTCTTACCTAAGAGGTAGTGTATCCATACTTTCGATGCATGTACCACTGCAGTCAGAACTAGATCATAAGCAGAGTACTTTTGTTCGTGTTCTTTTACTTTTTTGGATTCATATACAATCACCTTACCTTCTTGCATCAATACTCTTCCCAATCCTTCCTGGCAAGCATAAGTGCAGACGACAAATTTCTTTTTAGGGTCTACAATTTTTAACATTAGAGTTGTTGTTAGCAAGTGTTTTAATAACTCAAAATTGCATTGGTAGTCATCAGTCTAATTGAAAACTTTTGTTTTTCTATAATGAGGTGATAGGATAAGCTATTCAGGAAATTCCTTCAATAAAACATCGATAGAGCCCTGCTAAGCCCATGAAATATTGGATATCAACGAAATTACTAGGGATAGCCCATTCCATAATTGTTTTGATCTTTTCTGGATCAATAGGTGTCCCTTGTACAGAAATTATATTTCCCAAAGGTGGTATTCAATCCTTATTGAAATACACTTATTGTACTTAGCACACAGTTGGTGTTCCCATAAATTTTGCAAAACTATTTGCAGATGCTTCTTATATTCTCCTAAATTTTTTAAGTACATAAGAATATAATCTATGAAAATTAGGAAAAACTTATCAAGATAGGAATGAAACACACTATTCATAAGACTCATAATTGTTTTCATGGCGTTGGTAAGGCCGAAGGGTAAAACTACAAACTCATAATGGCCATAGCGTGTTCTGAAGGTTGTTTTAGGAATTTCCTCCTATGTCACCCTTATCTAATGATACCTGAATCGCAAATCTATCTTAGAAAACTTTATGGCTCCTTTGACTTAATCGAATAAATCATCGATCCTTAGTAAAGGGTATTTGTTTTTTATAGTCAACTTAATAAGTTGTTTATAATCGATGCATAATCTCAAGGTACGATCTTTTTTCTGAAAAATAAGACAGGTGCCCCCCACTGGGATACACTTGGGAGACTATAGCCTTCGTCAAGCAATTCTTGTAGTTGCATCTTCAATTCTATCAATTCAGGAATACTCATTTGGTAAGGCATTTTTTATACAGGTGTAGCTCCTGGTATTAATTCTATAGTGAAATCAATCTCTCGTTTGGAAGGTAACCCCGAAATTTATTCAAGAAACATACCAGTGGTGTTGTCAACAATTAGCAAAATTTCAAGAGAGTCTGACTTATCTTTGGAGTTAGTAAAACCCACATGTACTTCATATATTTGAAACCCTTTCCTAATACATTTCCCTAACCAGGAGGGAGCAATAGGTCGCAGTTTTATAGGTCCTTTCACCCCTTGAATTTCTTGTCCAACACCTTCCTTACTAAGGTAACTGATGGTTTTACCCCTACATCTAACTAACTACCAATGCTTTTCTAGTTGATCCATCCCAATTAGAACATTATAGGGTCCTAGGGGTAATACATTCAAAATTTTCACATTAATTAGTTGACTTGCTATTGCAATAGGACAGTCATCCACTTTGGTTGTCACCGTTCTTTTTCCCCCATGGCTAGTTGTACCATCCAGAGATTTTTGAATTTACGAGTTTGCAAATGGCACATCTCCACAATTTTAGGACTAATATATCTTAAAATCGCTCCCGAGTCTATCAAAATTGACACAACATGATTAAGAATGTTACCTTCAAGTTCAATCATAGTGGGTTGGTATTCAGCTTAATGATCATCCAAGGCATCATTAATCTTAGGTATATTTCGAGCCACCTCACCAACTGTAGAAGCTTCTTGAATGGTTGCGGTATGTTCTGTTATGGTGGGGTGATGGCAATTTTTGTAACAATGAGGCTCCCCACATCCCCAACACTGCAATAGGGGTTTCTGCAATTGACTAAGATTTGGTATACTAGAAACTTATGTTTGTTTAGATTCATTTTGGCATTTAAATTTCTGTTGAATTTTTCCTGAAATTTTACTATGTTGGTTCTTGTGTAAATTTCTAGCATTTTTTCCTTTTATATTTTTCATGTGTTGTAACCTTTTATGCGTCTTTTTATTAGCACAACTCTTGCTACCTTCTCCCTTTTGTTTCATCTGTTAATAACACATTCACGCCTTTCTGACAGCCTCATCCATGGTTGTATGATTATCAAATTCCAAACGTTCTTTCATAGATATTGGTAGGTTGCTCATAAAATCTTGTACTTTGGCCTTTTCCTCCCGGATATAAGGTACATACATCAACAGAGACATGAACTTGGTCACAAACTCATCCATATTCAATTGTTCCAATTGAAGGTCATGAAATTCCTTTTCCTTATAATCGTATAATCTTTCCGTCGAGTATTTTTCTTTAAATTATTTCTGTAAATATCCCCAAGTCACCCATTGCTCACCAATTACATCAACAGTCTTAACCTCTTCCACCAAAACGTAGATTTCCCTTGAATTTGGTAAATGGCCAATCTTTCCTTCATGTTGTCATTATAATCATAAATTTGGAAATATTTATTAATATTAATTAGCCATGCCTCAATTGTTTCTTCCATTTCTCCATCAAAAGTTGGGATTTAAGTTTGTTGAAATCCCCTTTTAACTCATCTTTTGTTTCTTATTTTTCTGATGACCTGACACATTATAAAATTCTTCTTCATTTCCACCCTTATCTTCTTCCACTCGCTGAGTGTGACTTCCTTCAAGTGCATTTTCACCCTTTTGCCTCTACTCCTCATCCCTATCATCATTACCATAGCTGGGTACAGAAGTCTTATGATTCTGGCGATCAGAAAGACTCTTCAATATTCACTCTTGATGTCACATTATCCACCCATTATCTGCTTGCATATTAGTTCTCTCGGATCTTAATTGTCCCACACTTCCCAATAACATGACAGTGGGATTTTGATGGCCTGCTTCCAATTGTACCCACATTTCTAGTATAGAACCAGATTCGACAAATGACCTTATTGGCTGTATACTTCCGGCGCCTCTCTACATCACACTTCCCCTCTATGATCACAACATATATGCATTTGTTAATCAAATTCCCAGTAGGCCTCAGTTTTACAACCTGGCTTTGATACCACTTGTAACACTCATTACATAAGCGTGAACCATATCCTTGGGATAAATGCTTTTGTAAAAAAAATTATGTGCAACGTGAATAAAAGAATAATTATATTTGTTTTATCCTTTGAAGCGAACACATACAAGAATTAATGTAATTTGTTTGGGTTTGATTTCATTAAATTTCATAGCATATAAACTTGTTAACCATAATGGCAATATTAAGGGCATGCCTCATTACCGAAAACATATCCAAATTTCCTATAACACTTGCTACATGTCTATTAAGTTACAACATGTCCTTGACATGCATTGGGATACTAAATTCCATGATTTAATACTACCCGGAAAAGAGTACTGCAATTGACAAGCACTTATACCACCATGATGTGGTTATTATGATATGAATAATCGGAAATATCTATACCATCCAAGATTAGGGTTTCAATCGAACGATTCAGAGTCAGGTCAATCAATTAAGTGTAACCTCCTCCCTTTTGAATCCTCTAGTGGCATTCTCATTCTGCTCCACCACGGGAGCAACTCTGTAACCCCTATGTCGAGGTTTTTATCCACAGGTAAGACAACCCCTCAGACATATTTTCATTTGATTCTAACTTAATCTTTTCAGATCACAACAGATAGTTATCATTCAACTCTGATGGGTTTATTGTTGTTTGCAACCTGGGTTTATTTTTGTTTGCAACCAGTCTAGGTACGTGTATTGCGTCCCATTTCTTGATGGAGGCCATCCTTAGGATGCAAAACCACACACAAACAGGTAATTTCCCCCCACATTTCCAACTACCACCTGCGTGTTCCAGTGACTGGGTTTCTTTTTTTTACTAGTTGTTCCTCTCGCTTTTTGGATACCTTCATATGGTGCGGATTTTCAACATAATTTTTTAGGTAAGCCACTTACAAGCCTAGGGTGATGAGAAATTATGCTTACAACTCGTAACTGAAATCTCAGTGATATTTTCTTGTCGTGGCTGCAGGTGAGAATCTTGGTTCTGGATGAGGGTTTCTTCTACCTTTTTGAAGTTCTTCGATGACTGACTTTTTGGGTTCCCTCTTGGTCCAGGTTCTTCACAAGCTTCGTTATATATATATTTATATATATATATATATGCATGGCTACAAACCCTATCCGTGGGAAAATTTGTGCTTCAATTCTTTTAATTTTTCTTTGAACAAAATGAGAGGTTAAATCTCCTCAAGAGAATGTAAAATTATATTTATGGAGATAAATGTATGTACATTAATGAATTTTAATAGTACTATGACGGTTGCACCTTCCAATCCTTTGTAACTTTGTAATAGCCTTTGTTTTCTTAAATTATGTCATTCAATATTTTATTATTCGACTCTGTTTGCAACCACGGAACTGTACCAATTGTGCTTCTTGTTATTTATTCTTGTCTAATGTTTTCTAGCTTATGAATACTAAAAGTGTACTTGCTTTATATTTAACAGTTCGCTAGTTATATAATACAGGTCATTTAGGCTTATGCATTAAAATAATTTCTATGTAATTTACAGTATGTGTTTACATACGTGGTTACTGCTCTTTATAGTTTGCTAAGGGTTTATTCATTTCTATTTGTCTTTTATGACAATTGAGAAAATAAAATCAAACCTATTTCGTAGTATTAATTTTAGGAAACGTTTTGACACAATACCCGCAGAGGATACGAGATTTTTTTCCTTAATAGAACATGTTCCTTGGCTCTAGGTACTGGTTTCTCACTTCAAGAGGAAAAAGAATTGTCCTCTTAGATAGTCTTCAGTCGTATTAGAGGATTAACCTTCTTCAATGATTAATTCACGAGTTTCAGTTTCTAGTTCTTGAAATTAATCCTAGGTTTAACCTCTAATTTACTAAGTGAGCCCCTTTTTATATTATGGTCAATAGCTTTTCTAGTTCAAATTACACACCCCTAAAATTTGGAAGGTATAATTCCATTTAACAGCTAAACCCTTGTTTTGTCTCGATGTTTCCTCCACAGTTGACCATAGGTATTTCCAAAACCTTATCTATTCTTTTAGCAACAGGAACTACACATGTGCACAAAAGAAATATATATCTATGTAATGATGATACTTATGCTAACCCTTTACTTTAAGGAAAAATATTAACCGAACATGTCTTTGAATCCTTCATTTTAATAATTACAAATTTTGTAATAATGATACTTATACCAGCTTTTTACATTAAGGAAAACTACTGGAACATATATTTCATCCTTTACTTTAATAAACAAAATTTTTGTACAATAAAGAACCTTCTTTATAGAATCAGGGCAAGATATTTCTTGTTTTCTAAAAGATAAATCAAAATATCTACAAAATCACAGCAGGTTTGATTTCAATAATCAATACTCATCTCTCTTACTTACCTCAGTGAGAGAACAAACTCAGGATAAGACTTCACTAACCACCAAACCATGAGACTGGCAATTACGTCCCGGTCCTCCCCATTCCTTATGGGTTCCACTAGTTATGACCAGCTCACCCCATTCCTTATGGGTTCCACTAGTTATGACCAGCTCAAGAATCCCCTTCAGCAATACCATTGCTCTCTTTGACAACAACATGTCATAACTTTCTTTCTTCTACTTCCTCTCTCCTGCCCCTTGTGCCCTCTCCCAACTGAGATCTTTTCTTTTAAAAATATCTAGGGAAGGAAGTAACTACTTAACTACTTGGAAGTTGAAGGATTCTTTTCTTGAAGTCTTTCCCCGTTATTTTTTGAATCAACATAAACTAGAATAAAAATATTAACAATTATGTTTTTATCTTTCATTTTCTTACCAACTTCTACCAAATCAAATTACCAAGTACACATAGTAAAAGGTAAATAGTGATTATCTACATGACCAAGGGTGTTACACTACAACTATGAAATTTGTTTGCAACAAGCTTTAGCTTTTCCACCGTCGTGAATTTGACCATCTATGGAAAGCAACAAAGTAAGTCTAGTATTTATGATTAGTAGGGATGTAATTTGATAGGTAAATTTTCTAATGTTTGTCAATATTATTTGTTAAAATGATCAAAAGGAACATTAGATTTGTAGAAACAGAGTGTTTAAGATTTCAAATTCTTATTATGTTGCTTATAATATGTCTACAATAAATAAACTAAGAAAACGACATTAGTAAATGTCGGTGATGTGGTTCATATAGATAGGCATATATAATCCACATGCACAACCACATTAGTAAATTTGGTTAATCGCATTAATAAAGGGGTCTGGTAAGGTTTAATGTAAATATAAATATCAATTAATATGCAATTATAAGAATTAATAGTATTACATTATAATGATAATAATACAGAGGGGAGTCAAAGCGATGTAAGAGACGACCAGGGTTTCATTGTGTGGTGTCTCAGAGCTGCTAATTTCTCTCGTTCCAGATGGAACAAGCTAAGGTCAAAGGCATCACCATAAGGTGTATGAATGGGATTTCTCTATATCTGCAACCTATCCAAATCTAAATAAGTTTCCTAGTCTACCCTGTGCTAAAGGAGAAGCATCACATTGATTGTGGAGACAGCCCACGACAACACTCAAGATTTTTTCCTCGGGCAAGGACTCAACATAAAACTCATGGCTAAAATCATAGGATCTGGTGTCTATCCTCCAGTAGAGGGTCTTGTACAGACAATATTGTAGATTGAGGTTGGAACAAAGTCGCATGAGCAATTTTGCGATGGATTGATTCTCTTATTCAACAGATCAGAGGGTAAACAGGACATGTCTCTTTCCTATGATGTCGAAACCTTCGTTATGCCTCTTTCAACAGTCCTCT
The DNA here is from genome assembly GCA_000404065.3 of Pinus taeda. NCBI lineage: Eukaryota > Viridiplantae > Streptophyta > Pinopsida > Pinales > Pinaceae > Pinus > Pinus taeda. Next base: position 9,159 of record APFE031526484.1, on the reverse strand, counting down.
GGTGTAAATATGTCAGTGTAAATCCGGTTCTTGAAAAACATATTTGTACACAAAGGAGATCGGATCCGAAACACAAGACACCCTTTGAAGTTTTTATTAAATCTCAAAATGGGGAATCACTTCTCATAAGGGTTCTAGCATTTGATTGGGTATCAAGGATGAAGCAACATATTTTTCACAAGCTGGGCTATCCGACATGCCTACAAAATCTAATCTACGGAGGCAAAACAATGTAAGACAATCGAAGCATTCAAGAATACAATGTCTCTCGATCATCTACCATCATTTTGAATCTAAGATTGTAGGGAGGATTTGTTGGATTGAGCCATTCAAAGGGAGCAAGGGATATGTTTGGATCCAATCTTCCAAAGGGAACAAAATTAAATCAAGGACGGAACAATGGAGGCCCGTCATTTAAAGACATCCTTAAAGTAAAATCGGTTGCCCCCGCAAATCCATTTCAGACACACAACATTCCTAGCCCTTATATTATGGAGTAGCGAACACAAGTTCCATCACTAACTGTAGATCTAACAAAAACAAATGATTTGTGGACATTATATGAAGCCCAACCCATTATATGCAAATTTAACTGTTTCTAGCCAAAGCCGGTGGATCGCTTTCATTGGATCTTCACAACTTGGACAAAAAACTGTGAGATCCACCTCTGCTCCAAACTTTTTTTCATAGTAAAGTTTGCATCATCAAAAGAACGAGATTATATATTGCAAGAAGGCCATTGCTTTTGGGGATCTACGACACTTCTTATTACCCCATGGTTCCCAGAATTTGATGCAAATACAATGGTAGTCTTAAGAATGCCGATATGGGTCAGGCTACATAATCTTCCCCTACACTTTTGTCACCTCAAAGTATTGGAAGGAATTAGGAACCTCTTAGGGCAATACATAAAAAATATACATAAAGAGTTGAAGAAAGGATCTACACTTTCGCCAGAATTTGTGTGGAAGTGGAGCTCATCAAGGGTTTTCCAGATCACATTTTCTTGAATCACAACAACCAATGTTGGACTTAGTTCCTTGATTTTGACAACATGACATTTAGATGTCGAATATTCCGACATACTGGTGATCTTCAAACTGCATGCCCTGATGCTAAGAAAGAGTAAAAAAGGAAGAAGAAATAGGGAAAGAAACCCAAAAGATGACAATTTCCTCAACATTTCCCTGAGGACGCAGAGGAAGAAGAAGAAATGGAACCCTTTAGTAATGAAAAAGATGAGCATCTACATAACAATACAAGAAAGGCGGAATCAAATCATGAAGTAAAAAAACTCCCATAACCAACAGTACAAACAGTGAGGATTTTAGATGTAAAGGAGCTAGGGGGTATCAAACATCATCATGCATAAGAAATCTCGGACTTAGATAAAGAAAATCCAAGAAAAGATGTCGAGAATCAGCTAGCACTTGTAGCATCCACTCCATCTCAAGGAGAATGACGGAAAGTTGAGAAGAAGAAATGGAGAAAAGGATAACCTGTTTCTCTACATGTAAAAGATTATTATTTATTAGTTATTTGATCACCAGTCTTGACTAGCTTGATGGAATGCTTTGTAAGCATCTACAACATGTAATTTTATTTTCATTAATAAAATTACAAATTTTTCCTTGGAAAATATATATATATATATATATATATATTATATATATATATATATATATATATATATTAACATTAAATTATATTAATATTAATTCATTATTATTATTATTCAATTTTAAGGTCACGACCAAGCCAAACACCAAATTGGTGTATGAGACCCCCTTGTTTGTGGGACAAGGGAGCCACCTTCATGCAGCGATTTGACTACTAAGTCTATGAAGGCATATATGGTCTTTGCCCTCTAGTTTTGAACTCGTGACCTCTTAGGAGGAAACACATGTTCTTAACCATTAAGCCCACTCAAGTTGTATAGTTATAATTATAATATTGATGATGATGATGATGATGGTGGTGGTTAACGTCCACTGAGACCAAATTGGTCTATCGGACCTGTAATTTTCTTAGTTTTTAATTGTTTGGCTCCTCGTCTTTCTTGGCGAGATTGGTGTTGTAGCTTTCTTTTTTTTCCCTACGGTCTTCCAGCTTCCTTTATCTTGGATCTACTTCATCTCTTCTGGTTCTTCGGACATTAGTGTCTTAACTTTGCAGTCTATTGTGTTCATCCTTTTAAATATAGTCGAAGAAGAAGTTTGGCCTAGGAGATATGCTTTGCTGTTAAATGAATATTTATTTTGTGTGATATTCGAATCCTCATAACTGTTGATGCTTGAGGGGTCGTCGAGTTCTCTTTTTGGTTGTTGGGCGGGGCTTTCTCCTTGCATGTCTTGAGAGCTGTTTCTTTCTTGCCCGATTTCTTGTGATTCAGAGTTTGCTCTAGAGTATTCTTCTTTGATGACAGTGTAGTGCTCTTTTTGTGGCCTAGGAGCTATGGTTTGTTGTTAAATGAATATTTATTTTGTGCGATATTCGAATCCTCATAACTGTTGATGCTTGAGGGGTCGTCGAGTTCTCTTTTTTTGTTGTTGGGCGGGGCTTTCTCCCTGCTTGTCTTCAGAGTTGTTTCTTTCTTCCCCGATTTCTTGTGATTCAGAGTTTGCTCTAGAGTATTCTTCTTTTGATGACAGTGTAGTGTAATATCTTTACAAATATTACTAGGGTTTTAGTATTTGTAAAGATAAGTTAAATATTTACTAAATAAATTTCAATTAATATTAAGAGCATGGTTTCCTCCTAAAAGGTCATAGGTTCAAAACCAGAGGGGGTAGAGTATGGGGTAGAGTATGTATGCCTTCGTAGACTTAACAATCAATCTTTGGTGTGGAAGTGAGTCTCTTGTCTCACAAAACAAAGAAATCTCATACACAAATTTGGTGTCTAATTTGACTATAACCTTAAAAATATATAATAATAATAATATAATAATACAAATATTCAACTCAATATTATATAACCTTACTATTATTATAATATTATAAATCTTAAATTTCTATATACTCATATGCCCTACTATAAATAAATAATTAGTTAAATGTATTTAGTGCAATGTTTTGAATTCCAGTGTGAAATAGCTTATATTAAAAGTGGTTTTGATGAAATGGTAATTTTTGAATGTAATTAAAAATATTTAAATGTTGAATTTCGTAAATTATGCCATTCAAATTTAAAATTTCGTCAAAAGCCCAAAAATGGAAAAATTAAATTTAAATGACGTGGATGGATAAGTTATATTATTTGTTGAATGGAATATGTTGCGGATGCCCACGTGCTTTTCCACCAAGGAGGAATTGGTTCGACCAAACATATATCAATTGCATGGGGTGGCCAGCAATACATATAATCGGATGAAAATGAATGAGAATTTTTTTTAAAGGTTTTTGTTTTTTTATTTAATTGGTTTAAAATTTGTTATGGATTTATTGAAATTATAAGTTTGATAAGTGAATTTTTTATAATCAAAATGTTATGGGTTTTTAAAGATATCAAGTTATATATAAAGTTAAAAATTAGTTTAAACCACATAAATCAAAATTAAATCAAAATTTGAGGATAAATTATTTTACCAGGTTTCAATTAAAAATTTGTCAAAAACTTAAAAAAAAAAAAATTAAAAAAGAAAAAAAAGAAAGAAAGAAAGATTGTAAAATTATTAGGAAAATAATACACCTCATCGTTAGATTGTCCACGCTTCTTAGAGGGGAGGACAAATATACAAGATTCGTGTAACCTAAGTCTTCAACAATATTAATCGAGTCATAGTCGCAAAGGGACATGGAGCAAGAAGGCCCCCATTGTTCCTAACATACTCGTAACCTAAAGTCAAAAGTGGCGCTTAAAATAAGGCACCATCTCTAATGATTGGACCATAAAGTTTGAGTGCCTTTCGAATAAGGGGACGTGACGTGTCAATGTATTGAAAATGACATGGCAAGTTGAAGTGTAATTTGGTATATTTTCTCTCATTGGTTTGATGATCATTGTGTTTACAAATAATTCATCTTTATTATAATCAAACCTTTTATTGCGAAAAAGCGAGGAGACCCTGCGTTTCCATGTGGTGAATCCTTATTAAAATCAAGAGTGATTATAAAGAAGTGAATAGATGACGTGGATGACGAGTGGTAGTTGCTGTCCGACGAGACCAAATTGTTAACTATCACATTGAGGGATGAAAAACAGGTTTCTATACGTGCAAAAGGCCGAAACAGGTTATGGCATAGTTACTAGGTTTGAATTTAGATTTGGATTTGAATTCGACGCAATTTTTTTAATGAAAAATATTTAATTCATAAAAAAAAATTCAATAATATATACATTTTTATTTATATATATTGAAACAATGATATATTTTATCAATTTTTTCTTATTTTATTTAAAATTTAAATAATTTCTAATAACATTAGATTTTATAACAATTTTAGAAATACAATTCACTAGATCATAGAATAACTTCAGAAATACAATTTAATAACAAAAAAAATAAAATTCAAAGTTACTCTTCCCTCCAAAAACTTAAATATAAAAAGTCTAACATGCCAAACTTACTCCTTTCCAAAAACTTAAACCTAGAAAGTCTAGCATGGCCTTTTAGTATCAAAACTTATTAAGTTTATTTATATAGATTCTGTTAAAACAAAAATATATCTATAAAATGAGTAATAATCTATTTTTGCCCTTTTTTCCTGATTTCTTAATTTTCCAAGCCTCTAAAACCCTGCATTCCAACCCTCCAAAATCTTTCTTGGCTTTCTAACCCTCCAAAATAGGAATAAAATTGAAAACTCCAAAATCTTTCTTGGCTTTCTCACCCTCCAAAATAGGAATAAAATTGAAAAAAAAACTCCAGTTTCAAAATTGTTTCTATTTTCCTTTTTAAATACAAAGGGTTTTCAGTATATTGAAACCTGCCAGTAATCTTGAGGAAAGCGATATCTTCATAATGCCAAAGCATATCTGATGGTTGCATTTCCGACTAGGTGATGTCTCCTAACTTGCCTAGGCTTCCAGCTTCTTAGAAAACTCTCATATGTTGAAGCATTCTTCTCTTATATTAAAGTTGATTTCTTTACAGAAATTGTGAAGGAACTGAATCAAATTTCAACGAACTATGCATTTCCGACTAGGTGATGTCTCCTAACTTGCCCTAGGCTTCCAGCTTCTTAGAAAACTCTCTTATGTTGAAGCATTCTTCTCCTATATTAAAGTTGATTTCTTTAGAGAAATTGTGAAGGAACTAAATCAAATTTCAACGAACTATTCATTCATCGAATCTAGTACTTTTTGCTCCAATTTGGGGAATATGGTAACTATGGATTATTTTAAGAATGGATGGTTATTTATCGTTAGATAAATGGTTATGGTTAATAAGTATTATGTTAAGTTTCCAAGATTTTAGTTGGAATAAGGCAAAACAATTTTTACTTAAATTGTTTTTTTTTTTTTAATTATGTTTTTTTAATGTATAAATATATTTGGCACCCTCAAAAACTTTGGAGCATTTGAATTTTGATTTTCAAGTTCTAACATAATGCTACCAAATTTTGGAGAAATTTAACCATAAAATATGACTGAAAATTTCCAAAACTTAGAATAGATAATCTATACATTCTAAGATTAAATTTCAATTTATGAATCTTGATCTGAATTTCCATGAATAGAAGTTTTAAATTTATAATGTTGTTACTTAATAAATTTATTATTTACTATTAAATTTATGAATCTTTAAAAATAATATTTTTTTTATTATGCGAGGTTTAAATTACCTAAATTTAATGCAATTTAACCTAACTTAAATTACAAAATATGAATTCATCATTGCCTCTCTTAATTTATAAGCCATATGTAGAAAGGGGACAAATAGCTTGTTAGGAGTTAATTGTTGTATTGGTGATGTTTAGTTTACATCACCCTATGCCCTCCCACTATCATATATTGTTCAGAGTGGATACATTGTGTATAAGTCTCTAAAAATTCTATGACATCTAATGCATGGATTTCTTAGATGTCTCAAGCTTTCTTTAGAGGTTAAGGTGTGACCTTCTTCTCTAGATCATTTGAAGGGTCTTGAGAAACAAGCTCACTACTCAAAATCATGTAGTGTCACTGACTTCCCTAATCATAGGCAAAGGATATCCTTAGTAAGTCATGTGTGGTTGTGTAAGGGATCCTTCTTGACCCAAAATGGGTAGAAGCTTCCTTATGGCCTAAGATTCATGTTCATCCCATAACCATATCCAATGCCCCAACGCCCATGTTTGAAGTGACATTATTCACCCCAAGTGTCTATGATATTTCTTTAAGGCCTAAGGCTAGGGTTTTCTCTTGAAATTTGTGTCCAAGGCAATGTGACCCTAATCTAGCGCTTAAAATCTTCCAATAGAGCCCACTTCCCCTTTGAAAAGGATAAATATTCCATAAAAACATCTTATGTGGTGCCTCAAGTCTTCATTCATGTCCCTTCAATCATAGGAGCTACCTTTTTGGCTTAAGGCATAAGTTTCCTGCCTCAACCATGGTGAAGACTACTTTAGATGCCTCAAATATTTCCATATGAAAGGTATGAAATTCTTCCCTCGATCATTTCTAGAGCCCTAGGACACATAACTACTACTCAAACCCACCTAGTGGCATTCACATCCCCAATCATAATCCAGGGAGGCCATGTGTCATTGTTCATGGTATCCTTATTTAGCCTAGATGGATAAAAGCCTCCTTTACAATGAAAGCTTAATGTTTCCTCCCCTAACCACGCCCATTCCCCAGAACCCATGTTTGAGGTGACATTATTGGCCCTAAATGCCTAAGGCTAGGCTTTCCTCCTCAAACCATATCCAAAACACCATGACCCATATATAATCTAAAAACCTTCTAATAACCATATCCCCTCTTAAAGTCCAAAGATCGCATAGAAAGGTCTCATGTGGTAGTTCAAGTCTTTTTTCATGTCCCTTTAGCGTTCAAAGTTACCTTTAGGGTTTGAGACTTGAATTTCCTCCCGCAAACTTGGTCAAGGATACCCTTAGTGTCTTAATGCTTTGTTTAGGACCTATGTCATAACTTTCTTCACTACTCATTTCTAGAGTCCTAGGACATATACCTACTACTTAGAACCACCTTGTGGCGCCGACATCCCCAATCATAAACCAATGACATCCCAAGGAAGCCAAGTGTGGTTATTCAAAGCATCCTTCTTAGCCCCGGATGGATAGAAGCTTCCTTTATGACCTAAGGTTAATGTTTCCTTGCTTGGCCATGTCTAGGACCTTAAACCCATGTTTGAAGTGGCATTATTGTCAGAAGATGTCTAAAATATTTCTCTAGGCCCTAGGGCTAGGATTTCATCCCCTAACAATATTCAAGGCATTGTGACCCAAATATAGTGCTAAAAACATTCCAACAAAACCCATATCATCTATTACAAGCCAAAGATACTTCCAAAAAAACCCATATCTTATGTTAAAGGGAAAAGATCCCATAGAAAGGTCTTATCGGTGGTTTAAGTCCTCATTCATGTCCATTCATCCTTAGAAGCTACATTTAGGGCTTGAAGCATGAGTTCCCTCCCCCCAAAATGGTCAAGGTTGCTCTAGATTCCTCAAAGTTCTGAGGCAGCTAAAGAAGGCCACTCTCGAGAGGTCTCAAAGCTTTCTTTAGGAGTGATCCAGACTTAAACAGGAACGCAATAAAATATAGAGATAACCATATACACAAAGATGCAGTGGAAATAATACTTCATTTCATTAATGGAAAACACTGAAATATGCTTACAACCGGAAATAGAAATAAACCAACTAGGGCGATGTAGCTTATCTCTGAGAGAGATGTGTTGCTACATGCTTCTGAACTGTGTTACAATGAGGCTCGAAGGCCTATTTATTGTTAGAAACAGGGAAAACCCTTCCATTGCAAAACCTAACCCTGAGATGAAATGCCCAACTGTGGCCCTGTTTTTGGGTAAGTGGTGCATCAAACTTCCCGGTTTCGTGAATTGGTCGTCTTATCTCTGTTTGACGTGCATGATAGCCCATTGGAAAAATCTTCTCCGAGGACTACGACGAAAAAGACGATTTTTAGAAAGAAAAATCGTTGGCGGTAGATTTCCCAAAAAACATCGTTTAGGGCCTCAAAACGGCTCCGAAAGTTTAGGACCCGAAAAACTGCTAAAAATAGTAAATTGTGCGATAATTAAGGAAACTGAAAGAACTGAAAGAAGCACTAGAGGGGATCCACGTGGAATTAGCGGGTGGCCACCAATATCCACCTGGATCATTCCTCTCCCCTCAGGAAGCAATGGTTCCCATTGCGTTGAGTTCCTCTATCTGCTGAACTTGTCCTGCAATCTCTGATGTGTCCAGTAATGGTGGGAAGCATGGTCGATGACGGTCCACATTGAACACTTGGTGTAAGCGAAGGAATGGAGGAATGATGTGTGCCAAAGCATTGTTTCCCGTAGCCTTGGTACTGGTGTAAGGACCATGTCGGAGTGGTCTGAGCTTCTGATGGGTTCTGGTAAGGCGTTCTTTCTGTCGATGCAACCAGACTTTGTTGCCCACCTGAAACTTGTGTGGTACCCCTATGCGTGAGGAGAAGTTGTTCCTGTGTTATGTCATGACCGTATCCCTTTGCTATTGCTGCTGCGTGGAGGAACCCTTTGCGGGGGTCATGGATGTAGCAACAATCTTCCCCTTACTTTGGGGGTGAACCAGACAGGAAATAAATTTCCTAGTCTGTGATATGAGCTTGCTGCCTTTCTTAGCAATGATCGAAGATGCAGCAGTAGGTGGGGCTACCTCCGGTATCCTGTATAATGAATTATCCAAAAAAATAATGACAACACGAGGCCTTGACTCATACAGAGCATGTCGCCTCCACAAGTATGGCTGGCCTAATAGTACATCACAAACATCCAGAGGTGTAACATCACACAGTACCTCATCTGTGAATGGTTTGATGTTGTAGGGAAGGCGACACTACTGGCGAACTTTGAGATCTCATCCTTCATGAAGCCACCAGATACTGTACGTCTGCGGGTGTGGTGTAGTCGGTAGGCCCAACCGCTTCACGACCTCTGCTGAAATAAGGTTCTTTTGGCTGCCCTTGTCGACAATGAATTGCAGCGGCGAACCCTTCACCCAC
>APFE031526482.1:0-17105 GCA_000404065.3 Pinus taeda | reverse complement strand
AATGTCAACAAAATACATCACCACTGCAGCAAAATACAATGTCACATGCCTAGGAGCTAATACAAGGCTTGCTCTAAACAGTAAGGAGCCTAAAGAGAAGCCAAGACAACCGGTGTCTTTGGTTATTGCCGACACAAAAAGAGCAAAATACATATCTCAGAAATAGACATTAGGGAGGGGGGTTGGAGGGAAACGTAGGAGGTGAAACAAAAAAAGAAGCAGGTTCGTGCGTATGATAATCTATGTGTTCCACCCGAGTCTCCAGGGTGCGGAGCTAGTAGTTTGTTCGACAGAGACCTTCTATAATGTCTAGGGTCTCATTCTGCATATGCTGGAGGTCCTTGATATAAGAAACCAATTCATTCATGTCATCGTATCTCAGCTCCCTTAGTGTATCAATGTTGAACTAGATGTTGTTTAGCTAGGCCGCAATGGACTCCAAGGTGATCGGAACTTCTATGTGGCTCGGGGAGCGACCTAGGGACATGGCTATGCCCGCATCGGAGTGACAACTCTCATTTGACTCAGAGTCCGAGCTGGGATCTCCATGCTGCTGGCGTTTATCCATTCGTGGGCCGACACCCCCTTGCGGGCACACCCTCTTTGTCGAGGCATACAACCAACACCACCACCACCAGTCGCACCACCATGGGGAGCTTGCTACCTACCCTGAGAAAACACACCACACAATTCTGAATTGACTATACCGAAATGAAATTCCACTTACAGTACCAGAGCTGAAGAGCTCTAAGTCCCGTACACCATCACTGTAACCACAACCTGCAAAGAAGTAGGAAGGTACGCCCCTGGTCTCGGGGTCTGCTGAGCATGAACCGCTCTAGAGATGACATCTGAAGACACTCCCCCAAACTAACTGACGCTCTAGTGAATCTTCCTCGAATTAGAGATAGAACTACATTGAGGAAATATTTGTGTCTGCTCCCAACCCACGCATTCCAGCCCCAGAACAAAATAATCCTTCACGTCGGACAAAGAACTCTTCCCCCAGATCCCATGTCCAAGTTTTAAGCAGCTGCCAATTCTTCTCCCAACCACATTTGACGTTCTCGTTCTATTTTGCTGCCCAACCCACAACCTGAGCCAGGATGCTAACAAACTACAACTCTTCCTCTCCCAACACTCTCTCCTCATCGCTCAACGCATGCTAATTGCCACCTTCATGTCCCTGTGCTACATTAAGTATTTCTCACAGGGAATGGGGTACGGGTCCTAATGACACTTCAATACAATTGTGTGGCGTGTGGAGGCCCCTCAGGCTCCACGATCTACTGCGCTGCCAATTGGCCTCCATTATGATCACCCCCATCGGGGAAAATTAAAGGAATTATAAAAATAAATATTAAAAAGATAAAAAATAAAAAGTGCATATATATTATTATGATATTATATATATATTATATATATATATATGAGAATATTTGGGAGTTAAAGAAGCCAATAAAAATAACAGAAGATTACAACGTTTTTAAACTACAATCTGCTTTTTTTAAAACAAAATTTAAGTATTCTTTGATTTTAAAAAATTGTAAACAATGTTGTCCAATGTGTGGGAAATTATTTGTTATGGAAAAAGATCAAGATAAGAAACACACATAAAAATATTAGTGGACAAACTTGAAAAACTTCAACACAACAAGAAGGTTTTAGAAAAGAAAATTAAAGATCAAGTCAACAAAAAATGATGGAAATTGTTTTCGCCTAAAAAACACTATAAAAAATTACTTTCATAGGTCAAGAAAGTAATGGATACAAAGTAATATAATAAAAAATTAGAAGGCGAAAAGAGGATCTCAAGAAGAATCTATTGGAAAAAGGAGAAGAAATTTTGCACTCAAGAAACTTTAATCAATGATTTTAGAGATGAGAATAAAGAAACTAAAATAAAATCAATAATCCAAAGAGCGAATAACTTTCATGGCTTTGACATCATAATATAAATTTTCTTACACAAATTAAGAAACATAAAAATGATAAGAAATCGCTAGAGAACAAATTATAAGAATTGATCACAAAAGAAACATTGAATTTTCCAAATCAGTGCAATTTAAAGAAAATGGAATAAATACTGCTTCAAATAATACCAAAATTCCAAAGGATCCTAATCTAATTGAAGTGAATATTATTCGAATGATCCAATTCAAATGAAAATAATTCCAATTGAAAAGACATTGATCAACCAAACAACATTAACAAGTGAAGAACATGATATACCTAAAGTAAATCACATCAAAAGAACTCTTTATCGACATCCAAATCATAAGAGAAGACATCTCAACCAGTGAACATATCAATATTAGCCAAGAGAAAAACAATTAACTTACATTTTGAAAGATATTAATGTCAACACAATTATGTCTTATAAAAACAATTCATCTCATGTATCAAGTAAATGTTCCATAGAATATCGAATTAGGTCAACAAATTTTGTTGAACACTTAGAAATTCATATCATATTGTATCATCAAAAATGACCGTTCTAAGAATTGAAAAAGACATGAAAACATTACAAGACAAAAAGATACTAAACTTTCATCAATATGCTTTGAGAACATAACCTTTATAAAAAAAAAACAATATTATAAGTATACTACATATCAAGAATTAAATATATAAATAAATAATAATAGTTAAAATAGTGTAATTATAAAAAAATATGTCTCAAGGTAAATTACTATTCATGGAAAAACATCCCCTTAATTATATATATACGAGATTCTCATTGTACAATCAATAAAATAGTTTTATTATGAGCATGGTTTTATTATCAATTATGAGCATAGTTTTATTATCAATTTCTTAGATATAATTTATATATGGTTTACCTAAATTTATTTATTTTATAAACATTTTGCGTATTTTTTGTGATAAAAAACTTTTTTCACATTAGACAATTAAAACCCTAATTATTTAAAAAAAATACAAAGAATGGAAGTGTAAAATAATTCCTATGTTGTAAATACTTTTGAAAATTTCGTTGATAAATTCAATTGCTTAAAGTTTTTAGCACTTTTTAATACCTTTCCTACCATTAATTGTTTACTTGTTTTAGCAATGTGATTATAAACACCTAATTTGATATAACTAGATGGTAGAAAATAAAGATAGTTATTTTAAGTTTCTCCAAAACCCGAACCATATTATATTTGATTTGAAAATTATACCTTATGCTATCATCTTTGGTTTTAGAATTTCATATTATTTGGAATTATAGTTACACACAACTTTAGTTTTTCTCTAACCACAATCAATATGTTTTTCTCTAACCACAATCAATATGATTAATGGATTGATGTACAATATTTACTATTCAAAAATATTTTTAATTATATATATTTTAATCAATAGTTATATCTTTTTTTTGTTTTCTCTTCAAAATAACATTCAAACCTGCTTTAACTTTCATACTCGTAAATGTTACATAACTATACATCATCACATGTGCTATGAGATGACCATGCATTTTGCATCCTGAGTTTTACTTTTTTAATTATTTCATTCAATGATGGTCAATACTTATTGTTGTGAAATTTGAATAATTTTTTAGTATGAGAATATTTTTTTTTTTTCTCCAAAGATATGGTATCCTGATTTTAAAGGATTTTGTTAAGTTTTTTGTTTATATAATTTTAGTATGTGAAATTGTCTTCTTCTATTTATAGAGATTTAGTCATCCCACATTTATAATTAGATTAAATTTTTTCAGTTAAAAGTGTTTATATCATTATTCTAAACTATAATTATTAGCATTTTTACTAAGTTCACAAGGTCAAAGTTTTTAAACCATTTCAAGAAATATACCTTATTTTTAAGATGTATAATGTGACAACCATGGTACTTGTTCCCCTAATTTTTGTAATGTAATAATATAATGGCTTGAAGTATGGAACCACAAATCCATGATCTAAGAGGGAAGAGGAAAGATAAACCAAGTGGGGTTAGTTGGCACCTTAAATTATTTTTATGGTGCAAATAATGAGAAAAAGAAGAGGAAGAGTCCAAGAGGAATATGAAGAGACCCTTGGGAAAATGATAAAAAGGAGAATGCACATCAATATGGGGTTGTACCTCTTCTTGGTGGAGATCATGAGCAAAGTTAGAATAAGTTATGAGCTGAGGGAGTGGGATTTCCCCGAGAGAAAGAATTGATAATAGAGGAGCAAGAGGAAATGAGATGAAGTGCTTACTGTGGGATGATAAAACACTCATGGAGTGCTTGACATACTGATGAACCACTTAGGGTGTTTTCTAGGGCTGATAAACCACATGCATAAGGGTGCCTGCTATGGGATGATAAACCACTCTTAGAGTGCTTAACACATCAGATAAACCACCCTGGGTGCTTGCTGGGGTCTGATAAACCACTCTTGGAGTGCTTGACCCAGTTGATAAACTACCCTTACCATGGATTTTGGTGTCCTTGACTAGCTGATAAACCACCCACTGTCAAAATTTCCCATCCCCTGTGTCGTGAAGAAGGATTTATACAAGGTTGTTGAAAGATAAATTCCTCTTAGATCATAGATCTATCTCGGAGGTGTCTGTTGTAAGTAATCTTGGATACAATAGGTCTATTGTTGGGTGGACAATTAAAGTCCCATTTTCAGTTGCCTTTATTTTCTGAAATGTAAATGAAAAAGCTTTGAGTTGAAAGCTGTGAATTTAAAGAAAACTTCTTGTAAATATTGCATGAGCCTTGGAATTACTTGAGTGTTGTTATGATTATGTTTATGAGCCCTTTCCATGCCATTGTGTGAACGATTCATCGTTCACTATGATTAGAATGGGAAATTCTAATGAATATGTGCTATGATGCCGTAGTGTTACGCTAACACTCCTGATGCAGGAAATACTCAGGTGCAACTATCTTTATGACCATGTACACTAACTAATATTTGTGTATGTAGAATGAGCATTGGATTCTCATCATGTGGCCTTTGGCATGTGTTAATGTTATTTTATTCTCACTTTGTGGCTCATGATTTCAAATTTGATTGGGCATGACTGTGGTGATTGTGGCCTGTATGGACAAATCCATGGCATGTATAGACAACTCTCTATGATGTGTTTTATATTCCGTCCATCAAGAACCCCAAGATGATATACTTGCGGGAAGCTCAAGAGGGATTGCACTATGCATGATCCATAAGGCCCCAAGGTCTAGAATCAAACTTTGTCGCAGGTCTAAACCTTTATAAAACCACTGTGGCCAAGTCATGGTCCAATCCCATTCGTAATGGTGTAGGTGAAAGCCTTACCCTTAACCCCTTCAAGCCTCATCCATGGTCATAGTGGGATTTATTAGGCAGATTATGGGCTAGCTCCAAGGCCATATCACTAAGCCATATGACCACGACACATGACCAAGTGTGAAGTTTGCATAATGGTTGGTAGAGAATTAACGAGAGAGATCAACGATTGAGATTGGATGGGAGAGATCGATGGTCAAAGGGACACCTGGGATGATGTCATCCCAAAGGTCTTGTTCCAGGATGAACACAAGAAGTCGCTCAAGAGAAGAGCTAGGATGTCAAGGATCAGGAAGAGTTGGAAAGGCTTACAATTGGATGTACCAATCGCAAGTGAGTGTGCACTGAGAGGTGTGGTCCCAAGGTACACCTAAGACGGAAAGTTATTCCATAGACATATGAAGTGGGTGCACCACAAGTTATTCCCTAGATGTTATTAAGCCCAGATGTTATTCCCCCAGAGCGTAAGTTGGATGTTATTCCTTTGATGTTAATTCCTCAAATGTTATCAAGTCGAATGTTATTTCTCAATAATGCAAGTAGGATTTATTCCTCGGGAGTGCAAGCGGAATGTTATTCTCTAGACATTAATTTCCCTGAATGTTATTAATCCCAGAAGGTTCTCTCAAGAGAAAATTTGAAAGCATAAGGCATGAAGGGGCTGAGGTAACGGGAAAATGGACGATAATCGACAACCCATTAATTTGGGTGGTCATATATATATATATATATAATTTCACGATAACGTATAACGTGGGGAATGGTGGAAAACCCAACCCATGAATGGGTAGGAAACCAATAAGAAATGGTCTAATGGCACCAGGAGGCTAACCAGGTGGGAATAGCCACATGGTTGCCATGTAGCCATGTTGATGACATGGCACTTTTTTGAAGCCTCAAAGAAATTCAATGATCACATCTTTGGATCTAGAGGTTAGATTGAAGTAAACTTTTGCATCACCTGAATCGTCTTGACGAGACGAACACAATGCTGATATTGAACTAATGTTTTAAGTAATTTGATGAGATAAAAATTTTTAGACCCCATTTCCATAATGGCACAATGGATCATGGGTTAGCATAGTAACAAACTCCTTCTAACCTGTGTTTTGGTAGGATTTGGGAGGGGGTGTGTTACAAAGTGGTATTGAGCAACAAGTTCAGGCACTAGACCTGTAAAGGATCACATGCACATGCTAGATGATTGATTGATATCCATAATATTCATAATATGTTAAGTTTTATTTTATGATGACTGCAAAATACTATAATACACGGGTTATAGTGTTACTGATTAAACATGCTTATATGCTAATTGATATGTGATGGGTAAAGATTAATGTAGACTAAGGAGAAGAATTAATAAGTGTTAAATGCGTGTTGCTTATTGATGGCTAACATTAGTATGTATGTAAAGGAAAATGGACAGGTATATAAGTACTATAAGGAAAAAGGAAAGTATGAGCAATAGAGCTGAAGAACGTGATATGAACAAAACCCAACAGGAGCCTGAAGAAGATTCAGTGGGGAAAATGAAAGAGGAGGACACTCCTAGATTAGTAGACACTCTTAGAAGTTTAAGGGTTTAAATAAGAAGCTGCAAGTCATATAATGAAAAGATTATTAGAGATCAAGCATAACTAAATTCCACACTATTGCAAAGCTTATCTGAATTACAAAGAAAAATACAACAGGAAGTTGACACTAGCCATTAGGACAAGAACAAGCTTAAGGATAACCCATTAGAAATCTACAAGAACAAATGGAATGATAAGAAATCATAAGGTAATCGATCAAGAAAGAAGAGAAGACATGAATAAGGAGGAACATAACTACTCATCTCTCCAGAAAGAGAATTAATTAGTCCTATCCGATCATTGGATATTGCAACTACTAGATATCATCATTAAAGGAAGAGTAGAAAGAATTCCATGAAAGAGGAATTCAATAAAGAAACACCCCCAACCTTTTATGGAGAGGTAAAGAAAGAAGAGGATGCAAAGGCTTAGCTTTTTGGAATAAATAAGTACTTCAAGCTGCATGACTATACTAAGAACATGAAGGCTATGGTCACTATTTTTAGTTTGAAGGGAAAAAATAATATATGGTGGGAGGATCTCAAGAACATCAAAGGCACTAGAGAGAAGGAATTGACTTGGAGAAAGTTTGAAAATTACTTCCAAGGAAAGTACCTATCTAAGAAATATTATGACAAAAAAGCCAAGGAGTACTACAAGCATAATCTAGGGTATATGACACTTAAATATTATACCAACAAATTCTTAGAATTACTATGGTATGTACCTTACATCAAGGATGAGAAGACCAAGATCTAGAGTTATGTCAGTGGACTACCACAAATATACTGGGACAAAATAGAATTCAATGATCCTAAGACCCTCAAGGAGGTCATCCAAAAGACTAAGCACTATTATGAACAATCTAAGCATAAGACTAAAGTCTGAGTTGACTAAAGAAAGAAAGTGTTTTGGAGAATTTAACATCTACGGATAAACACTAATTCACTAGACAAGTAACTGTGCCTAGAACAACAGTTTAAAGTGTTTTAGACTTTTCCTATAAACAATAGATAAGATGAGAATATAGAAGGCCTACTTGTAGTTCTGCTTTCCTCTCATCTCCCTTGTATCAATTTTGTCGCTCCTTCCCATACTTAATCTGCTTGAGAATTACACTATAAACACAACAGAAGACAAAAACCGATCAAAGCATAGGATCCATTGAATATAAATGAAAGGAATCAGAAGCAATTCACACATATAAGCATTATGAAAGAACACAACCATTAGTGTCTGATTGAAAGTCATTCCTTAAGCTTGGATCCCATCCACATCACATCAAAAGCAAGACAAACTTGTAGCATCACAACACTTGCTTCAAAGCCAAATCACATAGCAGCATTATCTCCTTACAATTCAACACAGTCCAGCCCCTGATCACTTAGATGAGTGGTCAATTTATAGGAGAATCAAGGAGGTTTTGTCATTAATGGTTGCATTGAATGGCCTTCCATACTTAGAATTAGTTCCATGGAGGAAGGGATGAGAGGATAGGATGCACCTTAACTCATTCCTCATCCATTTTCGAGCTCATAGGAGTTGATAAGTCAGGGAAACTTCTAGATGTCCAAAAGATAATAATATTCCCCGGACCCTATGTGAATTTTTCTCATTCTCGCTCAGCGCAGGTGAAAGGAAGCCTAAGTGCTCTATAGAGCACCCTAGCAGTAGACTTAACTACTCTGCAATGCACCTTCATAAGGGTTTACCTGTGTTGGTCCCTCTAGAGGCTATTTTTGGATGTGTTCAAGCCATGAAACTGTTTGGGAAGGAGGAATTCAAAAGGGTGACTTGTTTAGGGCCTGAAGCAACTGAAATTAGGGTTTGATGAGCCCTAAAACATTGATCTAAATGTTGGGATTTGATGTGCCCAAATGGATCTGTAATAGAAACAAAAAGGAGGAAAGGGTGGAAGGTTTAATAAATTCACCAAAGGTGAACATCAACAAAATTCCAGTGTCAGTATAAATCAGCCCCAAAAATAAGGGAATGAAAAGATGAAAGGAGGGTATTAATGCTGGGAGTGCGGAGAAAACCACCTAAAGAGAAATGTCCCCAAGCTACAGAAGTCTAGTGCGAAGATACACATCATACATGAGGCATCGATCATGAATGATGTGGCACAAAACATCCCAAAATATACACAACATTGGATAATAGACAGTCAGACCAACAAGAAATGATCATTCAAATGGAAGGTATATTAAAAAAAACTCTCCAGTCTCAATTTTAATTGACCTAGGATCCAATTTCAGTTATATTAGCCCTAAGATTGTGGAAACCTGTGAATTGCAAAAGAAAATCCATGAGGAATCATGGCTTCTTCAGTTGGCCACTCGAACAAAGAGAAGAATAACAAAGATGGTTTAATCCCGCCCTATACAACTTGGGAGTATCACTACAACAATTAAGCTAATTTTTCGATCTTTGGGATCATATGATGTCCAGATAGGTATGGATCAACTGGGATCCCATAGGACAAAGGTGGATTGTTACAGCAAGGTGCTGGAATGTCTTAGTGATGAGGGTGACCCAACAATGCTACAAGGTATGAAAAGTCTAATATCATTTAGAATGATCTTTGCAGTGCAGGTGAAGCATTGTAGCAGGAAGGGTTGTGCCCTTTACGCCATTCAAATCACAAAGGAAAAAGGAACTAACACAAAACCCTTTGTAAATTATATGAATATGAGCCAATATAGTGATGTATTTCCAAAGGAATTGTCAGGACTTCCACCCAACCAAGACATTGACTTCATAATCGAATTGATCCCAGGAAAAATGCCAACAGTGAAATCCCCATATCCCATGAGCACGCCTAAGTTCATGAACTAAAATTATAACTAAAAGAATTGATGGAAAAGGGGTATATTCAGATCAATGTATCACCATGGGGAGCCCCTGTACTATTTTTTAAGAAAAAGGATGGAACACTATGTATATGTATTGACTATAGGAAATTAAATAAGGCCACTGGGAATAATAAGTACCCACTACCCAAGATCGATGATATATTTGATAAATTGAGAGGGACTACAATGTTTTCTAAGATCGATTTAAGGTCGAGTTTGTAATATCCCTCCCTTTAATAATAAATAATAAATAAATAAAAATATAATATAATAATAAATAATAAATAATAAATAATACAAATATAAATAATAATAATAATATAATATAAATAATAATAATAAATCACTTAATAATAAATAATAAAAACAATAAATCATAAATGATATTTTAAAATATCAAGAAAATAAATAAAAATAACAAAAATAGTAATTAACTACACTAAAATCTCTAAATAAGGATAAATAGTAATAAAACAAAGAAAGCAATAAAAAGAATCAGTAACTAAAAAAATAAAGCTAAAAATCAAAAGAAAAGTAAAGAAATACAAGAAGGCTAAAAATCAAGTTGCATGTAGACACATGGAGTGTGTGCATGTGGTTTCCCATCCAATGTTGTTCTATTTAATAGATGGTGAGGAAGATGAGAGGCATTCTTGCATTCTATCATTCTGAGATTCTATCTTTCATTCTCTTGGGAGAATGGTATACTAAGACTTAGGAGCACTGGAAGTAGTCGTTGATTGAGGGCTCGGGGGTGGCCAGTTGTAGCAGAATCCTGCACAGTTGAGCCTACGGTTGGGAGGAGAGTCGTCCCCAAAATCTTGTGAATATTTGGCAGACTGTAAGTAATTGTTTTTCATTAAGACATTAATGTTAGTTTACTTTGGGTTGTTACATATGGTATCAGAGAAGGTTAAACCCTTAGGGCCTATGGGCATCTGGAAATTTACTTTGTTGGAATTTTTAACTTGACTTGTTTTAAAGTTACAGGTTGATTACTTCCAGGAAGCGGCATAATTTTTTTCAAACCCTCACTATGCCGTAAATTTTCTTTATTCAATGCATACTTACTGCATAGTTATATTTTGATTGGTTTTGGTGATTATGTTTATGCCTGTATTCACTTTGGATTTGGAATTAGATTCGTTTTTCTGCGATTTTAACATAGATAGAAAAAAAATATTTATCATTGAATATTGGCAGACTTTATGCACTTCCACGCATGCCTCTCTGCAATCAACTTCGGAGATTTCGTCTGTGTGTTCATATTCATTGATGCTGAAACCTTAAAAGACCCTGCAGTTTTCGAGTCTCTCGTCCATTCTACACCTTCTTGGGCAGAGGGATCCGCTTGAGCTCTGCTCTGAGTTGTGTTTTTTCAATTGGGATTCTGCTTGAAATTCATTCTTCTTGCCTGGCTTCAACTGAGAATTGATTATTTATCCCTATTTGGAGATCCAGCTACACCTGATCATCCCATGGTGGACATCCAAAGCATGGTGTTCTTCACTATTGGGGAAATTTGTGTATTGCGTGGATATGTTCTAACCTGCAGGGATTTTTAAGGCTTGAAGATCCAAATCCTGTCATAATTGGGCCAGGCTTCTATTGCAGCACATGAAGAGATTTGTAAGTCTGGGTAAGGTCTCACTTTGCTGAGTTTTGGTGCTGTTACATATTTTGGCTGGAACAGCTGGGTAGAACATTTACATTTTTATGGCGGAATTTTAATATTTTTGGAGTTTGTTGTGCTGTGCGTTACAACTTGTTATTTTATTTTGCTTTCTGCTCGGGACATGATTTCGATTAGTGTTGAATTGAAGAATTGTATACATGGCCAATACGAAGTTCGACATCTCTATGGTACTGGAGGAATATTGCCCAAATATTAAACTTTTCCCACACATGGTTACCTTGTAGGTTTAATAATTATGTTACGTACAGGCTATAAGACTAAACCGAACATTGAACATGTTTTTGTTCTAACAGCTGGGTAGAACACTGACAATTTTTATAGTGGGCTTTTTATCTTTATTATTTTTGAAGTTTGGCTTATTTCGTACAACTTTTAATTTTCCTTTTCCTTTTTGGGTTGGAGCTGTGGTTTCTATTATTGTTATATTACTAGCCAAGTATTCGAGAACTTTGAGATTGAATCAGGGAGATGTTAATTCCAATCCATTGAGCATTGGATCATTTTTCTACATAGAAGTGCGATGATTTTAACTGTGCTAGTTTTGTATTTCTGAAGTTGGTTTTGATTTTATAAATTTTGACTA
Organism: Pinus taeda; assembly: GCA_000404065.3. Classification (NCBI taxonomy): domain Eukaryota; kingdom Viridiplantae; phylum Streptophyta; class Pinopsida; order Pinales; family Pinaceae; genus Pinus; species Pinus taeda. Next base: position 5,127 of record APFE031526482.1, on the reverse strand, counting down.
CTACCATCATAGCCTCTAATATTAAATTGATTACTACCATCATAGCCTCTAATATTAAATTCCTCAGGGAAATGATTTGTTATTTAAATTTTGAATGTTTTATTCCCCTGCCATACGAAATTAAAATCTCTCACAGCCCACCCATCTTTTATCTGTTCATCAGATTCTCGTATAACTAATTTCCACGTTCTTTTGATCCAAAGACTTACTGCCATATACTACCTCATGAGCTATATATACCTAAGTTACCCGTATCTTTGGATCTGACTTATTGCCATGTACCAATTTCTCCATAAGAACTCTCTACTTGGAGAAGGTTGGCGGAAGTAGTTCTTTTTTTTTTTTCTCAAATATGATTAGAAATCTTTGCAAATAGCGTGAAAGTCGTGAGCAGGGAACGATCTCAGAGGAGATCCCTCTCCGTCAATTTTTTGTTCGTCTGTGATATTACTTTCACAATAATTGTTTGTCAATGTTTTTGGTTCCGATCAAAGCGTGTGCGGGTAGATTGAGATCCCTGAGTTATAGGTAAAAAGCAATGAGATATTGGAAGAAACCAAAAATCACTATAACTGTATTCTTTTAAATGTCAATTGAATGGCTGCACCGTTCCATGAGGATAGAAAAGTCAGGGCGTTGTTTCCTTTGACACGCTGTTATTCACTCATATTGGTTACTTGATAAGACTTTCCTTTGATAAGTCAGAACATGGCTGTTTCTTTTGTTGGAACAAGTGCGAATACCTGTCCACCATGGGATAATGATTATCATCATAGGTGGGCACTATCCATGCAAAGAACTTGATTCGCTAAGCAAAAGGAAACAACAATTTTAGGACTGTTTTGGCACTTATCGTTTTGGTATTTGGATAAACAAAAAGGTTTTGGATACTACGACTATTAAGGCGTTATTGTTATCCTCTTCCGGAATTAGATGTCAATAAACTCTTTCTAGAATTAGTTGTCATTAGGGTCTCTACAATATGGCCTTCTGTGCACAGAACACGCACTTCTTGCATCTTTATATTAAGGTATGTTTGTGCTATCGACTCCGTGATTGACAAATTTTATGAAGAATTTCCTGTTGGTGCTACACTGTGCACACAACCCTATATGAATATCAAAAGATTCTATTTTTCATGGTATTGGATAAGACCATGGATGAGACACACGTAGAATTGGATAAGGTAAAATTTGCATAGCTGTTCCTCGTTGGAATTGATGCCAAGGGATGGTTCGAAATCACACCAAAATGAAGATGTTTGGTGGTAACTGCGCTACTGGTTATCTTAGCTAAATTAATATTATCAAGCAATGATCTTAACATAATAATTTGATCTATTTTTATCATGTGTTGGTTAGTATTAATTTTTTTTTTTACTTGAATTTCTCAGTTGATTCATGTTGACGTTATCAATGTTATCATTCTCATTTGATTTTATCAACTGTTGAAAATTAATAATAATGCCATTTGGACGGTTCTCAATCGAAATTCTCTACAAAAAATGTTGATAAGCTTGGTGTTTTCATGAGAGGGGGCATGTCTAATGGAATTCCTGTCAAAAATTTTGGATTGTTTGAGCCTAGTAGATTCCTCAAACTTAATAGATTTTCAAGTATATTAAAGATCGATTTTATCCCAGAATGTCAGATTATGGATGAAGCTAATTTCATATGTAAGAGGAAGGAGCACTAGGACAAAGAATTTAATCTGAATCTAGTTTCTATAAATTCAAAACAGAGAAGAGACAAGATTTTTTATGAAGACGTGACGGTTCAAACGCTGGTCTAAAATATGCTCTCTTGATCTAATTTATTATGAGAAGTGGTTAGATGCGTAGTTCAGTGCGGTTGCATCGAACTTATGGATGACTTGGGTGGAATTGTTTAATTCAACAATAAGGCTTGAACAATGTTTCTCTCATGTCTGTAAGGAAAGTTAATTGAGTAAACCCTAATATGGCTTGTTCTTGCTCCTGTCCTGAAATCAGAAAAATAACAGTCCTGCTTCATCAATAAATCTTAGAACGAAAATCACCTCAGGTATGAATTTCCTCTATCCAAAAAAGATAAATGAAAGTATTATAATCACGATTGTAGTATAACTGATCAACAAATCCTCCAATAACCATAGAGATATTAGTCGGTAAGATAGATATTCAGTCCACTGCTCTTATATTGTAAGGTAGTAACAAAAATTTACCCTTAAATACAAATCATAGTACATTAATATTGAGAAATTTATATAAATAGGATTCAATATAAGATTTGAACGTATTATAAGTAAAGACTTATAATAAGTAAAAGCCGACATGCACAGGGAATTGATCCCAGGTCGGGAGCCAACGAGCCATCCGTCCAACCACACTGGCTACACAACCGCGTGCACTTACATTGATGAGATCAGAACATTTGCCTTCTCTTTTTAATATCATAGCATATATGTGATTAGGAAGTTAGAAATATCTTAGAAAATGTTGTAACAAAACAGTAAATGAATAAAAGAGAACATGATCAGCATGATGTTGAGGAACACGGTACTTTTTGAATTCATCAATCACTGCAAATTTGTGCTCAATAAACCATTCATATAGCAAGCGAATCAGATGCATAGTTTCAACAGTACTGTAGCTTCCTGCTTGAAAATGATTTTTATTGCCACAACACTGCTCCACATTTTTCTTTAGACATGCACTGCCCTGGACTTATCTGTCAATTCCATTTGTTCCAATTTTTGTTTTCATTCCCCATCTTTATTCAACCATATTTTATTTTAAAACTGTAGACACCTATCTAGGTGCGAAATGGCTAGCGTACACCTGACAACCTACGGCACCACTAGGTACTTGATATTCTTAATCTGCATAGGCTTTTATGTCAAAAAATTCATAGAAAAGAATATTATGTGCTATTGATTATAGTTCTAACTGGAGCTAGTACTTTAATTTGGTTCCAATAGATCTTTTTGAAAAGAATCTCAAATTTTTTTACAAAAATTGTTTCTGCAATATATTTATTTTTTGTAATGAAAGTCTACTTAAACATAACTTTTTTTTTTTCACTAACATAAGCAATGTTCTCATTAAATTCTTTTAGTTTGTAAAGTGGGATCAATTTTGTACACGATTTATCCAACTGATGTTGATGAAATTTATGCAATAACTTCTAATGAGCATATATAGCCTTGCAATAGAAAACTAGAAGGATCTAAAGAAGTCAGCAGTGCAAAATGTTAGCTAAACTATATGGATTTTACTAGAGTCAGCAATCCCCAGATTCAAGTGCATAGCTTCTTTTATAGTTTTTATTTCTGGCAGATAATACAGTCATGCTTTATTGTGGAGTGAAAACAAGGCATCAAACTTATTGAATCTTTTGAAAGGATGAAGCAATTTTTTGCAGATCAGATTTTGGCAGCCGTGACCAATATTAGAGTTTTCACACTATAAGATTCCAATAGTTTAGGGTTTAAGGATTTATTTGAGAGTTTCAGGGTTTTATTTACCGAGTATTTGTAATTACATCGTGGAAATGAGGAAGAAGGTGGATGAGCGCATCCGAACCATGGTGGAAAATGGAGTCAAAACCAAACATCGGTCCCTTTTTGTCATCATTGGGGACAAGGGCCATGACCAGGTTGTCAATCTTCATTATATGCTTCGCAGGAAATTTTATGTCTTATACGGGAAAATAGTATGGCTAAAGGTATTGTAATTTAAGGGATGGTGTTGCCTTTGCGGGTGCGCTTGCAGGCAGACCATATAATTAATAAAACGATTTTATTTTGTGTTGGGGAGGGATAACCTTCCCAGTCATCCGATCCGGTTTTGGGTCGGGTGGCAGTGTCTCTTCTTTATGGTGTGGAATATTTTTATGCTTGATTCATAAATTTTATGACATATATATCATCTTAATATTACTTCACCATATATCATATTAATTTACTGAACTAAACATCAATACAACTTTTATACTGTCATAGATTAACACATGACATGAAAATAGTAACTAAATGTGATTAAAAGGTTACTTTGCTTAGTCATACGACTTTGTTCAAAGCATTTAATAAATCATCCGATAGTAATAGTTTTTCTTCATAAAAAGGTTTACGGGGATTTATCCAGAAATGTAATTATGTTGTCCAGTCATGAGGACTATTCATGACCAGTTTCTTCATAGGCCTTAATTGGTTAAAAGGCATCCACTTTGTAGATAATATACTTTCCATAGGATTGATTGTAATCTTGTAATAGGAAAAAGATTCTTTAGTCACGAGACTCGAAGCACTTCTTCGAATCTTGGTGGATATTGAACCACATCTCCGTGATTGATAGAATCTAGATCATTAGTACTCCTTATCTTGCATTCAATGATCATTTGAAAGGTGAATTAGTGGATGGATTGGATCATCTAGTGACTCACATCACATTGCAGTTTTTCTTTAATTAGCTATCCAATTGGTATCTAAGGACAGATATATTCTTAGCAATAAGCTACAACAATCGGATTCTTGACAACAGAATAATGTTAGTATAACTTAAAGTCTGGTGCATTCATTAGTTCCTCATTGCTTTCTCATGAAGATTCTTTGGTTCTCTGTTCACATTAAAATCTCATTATATGGTATGACATAATTAAGATATACTTTTATGATTCAGTAATTCATTGGAAAAGTGTGTAATCCTGATATAGTATACTGGCATGCTGATCTAACTACTCACCACTGGTTCACTTTACAAACATAGTTTAAATAGCACTTGAAGTAATTGGATAATTGAAGTTGAAATCATCACCAATTAAAGTGCTCTGAAAATAGTGAAATCGGTTCCAATCCACAATGGATAAACTCTGATCTCTTATTACCTTTAGTGATCATTTTTCACCTACATCTATGGTTCAGTCTGATCTAAAAACACAGAAATAACATTCTGTGAATGTTGATCATATTATTCACTAATTATTTGTTCGATTACTGCCCTTTAGCAATAACAGTTGCTTGGCATTTCTCTGGTCCATTATTGTAAGAACACAACTCTCTCAATATGATCTTCTAGTAAATTTAATTTTGCATTGCAATTGCCATTCAAATTACATGTATCTGCTCATTTACTTCTCGTATCATTTGTAT
>APFE031526478.1:0-35079 GCA_000404065.3 Pinus taeda | reverse complement strand
ACAAAGTCTGGTTGCATTTGCAAAAGGAACGCCTTACCGGAGCCTATCAGAAACTTAGACCACTCTGATATGGTCCTTACACCATTACCAAGGCTGTGGGAGACAATGCATTTGAGCTTAGCATTCCCCCATTCTTTGGCCTGCACCCGGTGTTCAATGTCGACCGCCTTCGGCCATACTTTCCACCATTACTAGACACGTCTGACATTGCAAAACAACTCACACCCATAGAGTTAAATCCAACTTACATGGAACAAGATACAACTGATCAGATCATGGACACACAGATCAAGCACACTCACCAGCAGAATATCCAATTGTATCGAGTTGTCAAAGCAGGACAACTCCTTCACCAGGGCAAGTGGCTCACCAGGGACCAAGTGCAGCAGAAGTTCCCTCATCTCATGGAGAAACTCAATGCAATGGGGACCATTAATTCCTAAGGGGGGAGGAATGATCCAGGTGAATATTGGTGGCCACCCACTAATTCCACTTGGATCCCCTCTAGTGCTTCTTTCAATTTTTTTTCAGTTTCCTTAATTATAGCACAATTTACTATTTTTAGCAGTTTTTCGGGTCCTAAACTTCCGGAGCCGTTTTGAGGCCCTAAACGATGTTTTGTTGGGAAATATACCATCAATGATTTTTTTGTCAAAAAAATTCCTTTTTCTTTGTAGTCCTCGGAGAGATCTTTCCAACAGGCTATCATGTGCGTCAAACAGAGATAATATGACCAATTTGCGACCCCGGGAAGTTGATGTACCAACTTACTCAAAAACGGGGCCCACAATTTGGCGTTTCATCTTCTAGGGTTAGGTTTTGGAATGTGAACGGTTTTCCATTGTTTCTCAACAATAAATAGGCCTTAGAGCCTCATTGTAACATATTTTAGAGGAATGTAGCCACACATCTCTTCTCAGAGATAAGCTACCATCGCCCTAGCTGGTTTATTTCCATTTCTGGTTGTAAGCATATTTCAATATTTTCCATTAATGAAATGAAGTGTTATTTCCATTGCATCTTTGTATATATGGTTATCTCTGTAATTTGTTGCATTCCTGTTTAAGTCCAGATCAGTGATTAGGAATATGCTCTCAGAGAAAGAGGATTGTAGCTCCTGTTTCTAGATGCACTGGTCAGATGTATTTGAAGTTCATTTCCTCCCTTGTGTACTTAAGGAAAAAGTGCACTTGGAGCTACCTCAGGCCCTTTTAAGGAACATAAGATAAGACTAATAGTTACATATTGAATAAAGTCCCATATGGACTCATGAAGGTCCCCTAAACCTAGAATTCCTAGATTGATGGACATTTATTGCAGACCCCTCTTCAAGGTTGAAGGTATGTCTTTTATATTTGGTTTAGTATACGCTAATGATTTACTTATGGAAGGATTATATCATGTTCATGTTTAAGTGCCAAAGGGAGATGAATTATGAGCCCATGGTGATCCATTTCTTGAGATTAAAAGTGTAACAGAGAGATGATGAGGACTTCCTTTTCAAAGGGCAGTATATTGTCAAAAAATTGGGAGGATGAATTATATTAAATCAGTAGATAAAGGCTTCTCTTTAGATTCAGATTTGATGAATCTCATGATGAGCTTGCAGTCAAATGGATCCTTGCTTTTTATCATGTACTATGAGCCTGATTAAGCTTAGATGTATATTGTGTTGTTGTTAAACATATGTTGATATATATACATGAAACTATTAATCATGGACTAAGATACACTACTGCACTTCATGATATACCAATGCTGACTAGGATGGATTTTTTTTTTTTTTTACAAAAAGAGCACATATGGGTGCTACCATACTTTTGGATCTGCCATGATTTCCTGGATACAACAAAGGAAAATTAATTTTCTACTAGTATGGCTAGCTTCGAGTTAGTGTGGTTGAGAAATCTCCTTGGCTAGTTGTTTGAGCATGTGTTGGGCATGACTATGATATATTTTGATATTAAGAGTGGGATATGAATTTCATAGAATCTTGTGTTTTATGATGGACCTATGCACATTGAGATCAGTCACTATATCTTGAATATGGTGCAGAGAGAAGTAATGAGACTTCAACTAATGAGAATATAGATGACATTCTTACTGAGCCTTTGTCAAAAGGGAAGTTCTTGGTCTTCATAGATCAACTTGGACTGGTGGAGCTAACTCTTATGGGTGCTGAAGAATCTAGGGCATTTAGAAATTAAAGTGATCCTTATTAACATGATAACAATGTGTGAAGTTCTTTTACAATTTTATCTTAGCTTGATCTTCATATTATTATTGGTATGCATTTTCTTCATCAAACTGCTATAAAAAAAAAGATACAAGAATATAAAAAAAATTTCTTTCTATCAGGGCCAAAATCTCTCCCTCTTGGAGAGGAAAATCTGCAAAAAATTCTTCTTATAGAGATTCCAATTGATGAATACCAATACCATGATCCTTGACTTGCTACGCCAATCCAAGAACAAGACCCTATTCCTTTTTCTTTGTCACTACTGAGATCATCATCACTGCTGCACCAATGAGGCCATCACTACTGCATCATTGATATCTTCATCGCGTCAACAAGGTCTCTTGTCTTCATAGATATTTTCACTATGATGTTGATTCTCTGACTTCATTATGATAATCATCATGATGAATATTACATCATGTATCCATATACACTTGGATCATCACTATTTCAATTGCTAATATCATCATCATGTTGACTGTGAACATTCCAAGAGTGTACTTCATGATAAATATGTCGATACTGTGAGGGAAACTTAGGGATCATTGTGTTATGAAACCAACTCAAGAAAAAGATAGAAAAGATAGATCAACGCCTTAGAATTCAGCCTCTTCGAGGGGGAAACCTCCTTTACATTACATAAATGAACCATTCTTTGATGATACAAATGAAAAGACCTCCTTTCTATATATAGGAGTCTAAGGGGTCATAACATAATCAGAGCCAACATAACAATAATAATGTAGGGGCACACTAATTACAATAGTGGGCTTCTATGGGGCACAATAGTAACAATATGGGCACTACATGGGTACATCAATGTAATAAGTGGGTTGTACTAATAACAATAAGGGGTTACACTAGTAGTATAGGGGCCTAACACTAAACAAAGCCGCGTATACACACAGGTTAGACATTACCAAGTCGCGTACACGTACACACGCGGGTTCATAGAAGTAAACGTGTGTACATGTTGGAAACCATGGTTTTGTTCCGTGGTATTTAGTCCATGGTATTTGGTCCGAAGTAACGACCCCAGGTATTGGGTCCAAGGTATTAGTTCAACATGGTTTTGGACCATGGTATTGAGAAAGGCCTAAACCTATATAAGGAGAAGATCATTAGACCAAGACGGTGTGGTGAAATGAATGTCTGTTGAAGGGTGAAGTTCGAGCATGATTGTTATGGGTTTGTGATGATTGGGTCGATCTGAATCAAGTTGATGACAACGAAGGTTTAAGTAATTATCTATAGATCTGTACGTGGGTTCGCTCTGGTAAAGGCGCGTATACACGCAAGCTTGACACAGTCAAGTAGCATATGCATTATGAGATTTGATGTTTCTGGTTGTTGTTGATTCTAGTGGTTGTGGCAGAGTTTTGGGCTCTGGTATGTGTTTTGGTAACTGTGGTTGTTGACAGGGTTTCAGTGATTTAGTATTGGGAGATTGATGATGCAGGTATAATTAATGATTGTATTGCAGTAATGATTGTTTTGTATTTATGGATCCAGTCTGAAAATGAATGAAACGTGGTCCCTAGAAGAGAAGGTTGTAGCCTTTTGCAGGTTGCAGCCCGCGTGCTGGTAAAGGACTGCACCAGTACATTGTAAAAGAAGTTTCTTATTAAAATAAGATAGAAACAAATTGCAGAAGGTGGTTTTCACCCACATTGGGTTTCCACCTTATATCATGGTGTTCATGTGTGTGGCTTATGTGTGTCGATCTTTTTTGTTATATTGCTCCTGTTTACTATTAATATGGTCAATAATGTTCTGATGCATTCACTGAAGATAAACTAACTGAATCATAAGATTACTGTATGTACGCTAGTTGCATTTAACACAGTCGCGTATATACGCATATATCCTGAACTGAAGCAGTGTATATGAATCTGAGTATGAAAATGAAAATATTATTGATTTGATAATACTGATTCACCCCCCCCCCCCCCCTCTCAGTATTATTTCCAACAATTGGTATCAGAGCAGGTCCTTTGGAAGAAGCTTGATTGCTTGAAGGAAAGATCCATCAGAATGGCTAATCAAGAAAGAGAGGCATCCATCAGTCCACCAATCTTTGATGAGAGCAACTTTACCCACTTGAAGATAAGAACCACATCATATCTGCAATCGTTTGGAACGGATGTTTGGGGAATCATGGAAGGAGGATACACATATCCGTCAGCAATTCCTACAGATACAGTAGAGAGAAAGCAATATGAACTCAGTGCCAAAGCTGTTACTGTCTTATTGGGAAGTTTGTCACAATTAGAATTCATGAATGTCATGCATTTCAAATCAGCCAAAAAAATATGGGACAAAATCATTCTAAGCTACGAAGTAGATGAACAGGTAAAACGAGCAAAGCTTCAAACTCTCAGAATATGGTATGAAAATCTTAAGATGCATAGCAATGAAAGCATAGCTAATTATTTTCTGCATATAGATGAGATTGTCAATTGTATGAGGAATCTGGGTGAAGAATTTAAGGAAGTTGTCTTAGTTTAAAAGTTTTTAAGATCTCTGTCTGCTAAATTTGATTCCAAAGTGTCTGCCATAGAAGAAAAGGAGAATCTGCAGAAAATCACTATGTCACAGCTTCACAGAATCTTAACTGCTTTTGAGATGAGAATAGGAGGACCATTAGATATGAGAGAAGTTGCTTTCAAAGTATTAGCAAATGGATCAGGATACATTTCAGAAGGGGAAGAAGAAGTAAATTTTGTCAAGAATATTGAACGGGGATCTGGAAGGTTCGAAGGTAAGCTACCTTTCAAATGCTTTTCATGTGGTAGAGTTGGTCACTATGCTGCTAGATGCCCTCATAATAAAGGAATGATGCTTGAAAAAGATAATAGAAGCTATTATACCCATGTTAAAAGTAACGTTTCATTCAATAGTAGTGAAGACATTAGAAATCTCATGGCATATGAAAAGAAGGATGTAGAATTAGAAGAAGTTACCAGATTAAATGAACAATTGGAGACAATAACCAAAGTAAGGGAGCAATTACAGGATGTAGTAAGAGATCAGAGCATAACAATTCAGAGACTTGAATCAAAGATCCTCTCTGTAAAAGAAGATCTTGAAAAATCAAAGAAGAAAAATAGAGAAGCTCTTGAAGAACAAGAACATGAAGTGATCGAATTAAGGCAACAAGTGGAAGAAGGAAGGAAAGCTGAAGAAAACATAAGGAAGCAGTATCTGGATAAGGAAGAACAACATCAGGTTGAGGTAAATATCTTAAAAAGTAAATTAGAAGAAAAGGACAAATTGTTACAATTTCATGATAGTACTAAGAGTTTGGATGACATTCTTGGTAGTCAAAGATCCCCTACTATCAAAATTGATCTTGGCTTTTATGAATCTGTTGAAGGTGAATCTAGTTCACAAGGTGAGGCAAGGAATTCTAATAAGAAATCTGAAATTCTCAACAAGGAACAACCAAGGAAAGAAATTCCTCAAAGAAAATCCTTTACTCCTAACTATGGAAGTGATAGACGATTATTTCCTCCATTGAATAATGTTGAATGTTATGTATGTCATAATCTTGGACATGTTGCAGCCAAATGGAGAAGTAGAATGGTTCAAGACCATCACACAAGATCATCACATTCCAGATATTTCAGAGGATATTGGTTTTCTTGCAATATGTATGGTCACAAAGAAATTGATTGCCACAGAAAGAATATGAAACATGTAATATGTTATGCATGTAACAAATTTGGACATAAAGTAAGGGAATGTAGGAACAAAATTCAAAATCCAAAGCAAGAAGACTATACATCATCACAACTCCAGGAATTGAAGAAGACAAAATTAGAGACTGAAAGGTGTGACATAACTCGGTTAGTTGACATAACAGACAAATACGAAACTGAAAGTGAAGACCTTCAGTATTCCATCTTGCATATGCTGGTATAATAAAGACAAGTAGCATATATACGCGAGATAGAGGCTGCCAAGTCGCGTATATGGAAGAAAAGGGCAGCAAATCAGTCTCAAGAAATGGTTCGGTCATGGTACATGATGGATGGCATAGACTTAGGGGGAGCATATACTTAAATAATGCATTGTTGGCATTTTGATGAGAAGTCTTTGATAATGATGCTCATATGGTTAAATAATATTTTTGCTGGTTGGTCAAAAGAATGGTGTTGCAGGTTGCAGGATGCTGATGCTTTTGGTACAGATCATATATACTATATGATAGTTGCTGATGACTATCATGGTCTTGAATATATCGCTGGTGTTTGTTATAAAGACCTTGCATGTGTTTAGGGGGAGCATGGATGGAATGGTACATCTTGGCATGTATAAAGGGGGAGCTCAATCAGAGATTTCAGAAGAAGGTATACCGAAGAAGAGAACATCTTGGTCCGCCCTTTGCCCTTCATGTCAAAGGGGGAGAGTGACTTGGTGTGGTTGTTGCCATCAAGTCCAAAGGGGGAGATTGTTGGCATTATGAGCCATGTGTTGTCCTTGATGGCAAATCACACAGATGATAGATCATTGTGCAGCAGGTTAGTAGCAAGGAATTGATGATCAGACTACAACAATGTTTGAAAGAGTGAATTATCCTTTATAGATCTGTACGCAGTTTCAGTGAAGCAAAGGCGCGTATGCACGTAGGTTCTGTGAATGAAAACAACGTATATGCAGGTTGGTCCAAACAAAGCCGCGTATACACGTAGGTTAGACATTACCAAGTCGCGTACATGTACACACACGGGTTCATAGAAGTAAAGGCACGTACATGTTGGAAACCATGGTTTTGGTCCGTGGTATTTAGTCCATGGAATTTGGTCCAAAGTAATGACCCTAGGTATTGGGTCCAAGGTATTAGTTCAACATGGTTTTGGACCATGGTATTGAGAAAGGCCTAAACCTATATAAGGAGAAGATCATTAGGCCAAGACGGTGTGGTGAAATGGATGTCTGTTGAAGGGTGAAGTTCGAGCATGATTGTTATGGGTTTGTGATGATTGGCTCGATCTGAATCAAGTTGATGACAACGAAGGTTTAAGTAATTATCTATAGATCTGTACGTGGGTTCGCTCTGGTAAAGGTGCGTATACACGCAAGCTTGACACAATCAAGTAGCATATGCATTATGAGATTTGATGTTTCTGGTTGTTGTTGATTCTAGTGGTTGTGGCAGAGTTCTGGGCTCTGGTATGTGTTTTGGTAACTATGGTTGTTGACAGGGTTTCAGTGATTCAGTATTAGGAGATTGATGATGTAGGTATAATTAATGATTGTATTGCAGTAATGATTGTTTTGTATTTATGGATCCAGTCTGAAAATGAATGAAACGTGGTCCCTGGAAGAGAAGGTTGTAGCCTTTTGCAGGTTGAAACCTGCGTGCTGGTAAAGGACTGCACCAGTAGATTGTAAAAGAAGTTTCTTATTAAAAGAAGACAAAAACAAATTGCATCTGGTGGTTTTCACCCACATTGGGTTTCCACCTTATATCATGGTGTTCATGTGTGTGGCTTATGTGTGTTGATCTGTTAGATAGAAACAAATTGCATCTGGTGGTTTTCACCCACATTGGGTTTCCACCTTATATCATGGTGTTCATGTGTGTGGCTTATGTGTATTGATCTATTCTGTTATACTTCTCCTGTTTACTGTTAATATGGTTAATAATGTCCTCATGCATTCACTGAAGATAAACTAATTGAATCATAAGATTATTGTATGTACGCTAGTTGCATTTAGCACAGTCACGTATATACGTGGATATCCTGAAATGAAGCAACGTATATGAATCTGAGTATGAAAATGAAAGATTATTGATTTGATAATACTGATTCACCCCCCCCCCCCCCCTCTCAGTATTATTTCCAACATAATATTCATTACATTCCTATAGCATTACTTGAAAATATATGAATTAAAGGGCAAAGGGAAAGAAGCATGTTCAATTTGTTTCTATATGAGTGGGTATATAAGCTTGTAAACATAATGAAGAAAGATATTTATTACAACAACTTTTATACGATCATTTTTTTTGAAACATAGTTTCACCAAGCGAAGAGGAAGAAGGAGAGGGAGAAACAAACGGAGTAGAAGGTTGGGGGGTAACTCTAGTATCATCTGGTTGCTGATTTGATTGCTCAAGAATCATAGTGTTTTGAACGACAGAGGTTGAGAAAAGCCATACCGACAGGCCAATTGCAAGCCCTGGAAGGGACAATGTAGCCATATGAGCTGCACCAACATCTCCCCTAGAGGAAAAGGGAGTAGGATTCCCCCAAGGGGAAATCCTTGATTCGTGGACTCCATTTTCTCAACCTGAGACCAATGAGGGAACAATGATGTTATTCCAATTTAAATAAATTTTATGACGCTTTGACACAACTTGCTTTTTCAATTTTTAAGAGTCGAAAAAAAGCTAAAGATGATTCTAGTCGCCTTCGATTTGGGTAACTCTAGTATCATCCGGTTGCTGATTTGATTGCTCAAGAATCACGGTGTTTTGAATGACAGAGGTCTAGAAAAGCCATACTGGCAAGCCAATTGCAAGCCCTGGAAGGGATAATTTAGCCATATGAGGTGCACTAACATCTCCCCTAGAGGAAAAGGGAGTAGGATTCCCCAAGGGGAAATCCTCGATTGGTGGACTCCATTTTCTCACCCTAAGACCAACGGGGGAATAGTGATGTTATTTCGATTTAAATAAATTTTATCACGCTTTGACACAATTTTCTTTTTCAATTTTTAAGAGTCGAGAAAAAGTTAAAGATGACTCTAGTTGCCTTCGATTTTTAATGAGCCTGAAGTGACAAGTGCTTAGATGAACCTTTTCTTTTAAGGAGTCTAAAAAGGAACGAAAGTGACTACTCTAGATATCTAGATAGGGGGATTACCAAACCAATCACAAAACTACAAAATACTTTTTATGGTACGGCAGTCAATCTTCCCAAATGTTGTGTTCAGTGCATTGCGATCGATAGGGCGGTAGACACGGCTTCCAAAGGATAAAGGATATAGCCTACTATGGTCTCTGAATATATACTCGAAAGTATGTAGGAGCACAAGTCCGTACTAGCACTTGTCATTTTAAAGAGGAGGAATTACCCAACATACGATGAAAGTGATAGTTACCAAGCTTTACGACGCTGGAATACGTTTCTAGCCTAGACTTCTAAATGTTGTGCGTTGGGTTCCAAAGCGTTTTTATGTTTATTGAAATTTATTTTATAGTTGACCTTTCTTAAGAAGTTTTCCTTTAAGGTTGATCACGTGATGTACATATATAATTCCCAAATATGCAATCTAAGATGATAAATAGTCGTTTACTTTCTTTTTGCAGTGAAAATCCTAGCTACTAAGGAAAGAGAAGTGAAATTGTTTCAACATAGAGCAGAGAGCACACACTAAGTCCTAAATAAATTTCCGCATGCATTCCAAATGCAAATGCACATGCATGTATTTGTTTTCCGCTTTCTTAAAGTGTGGATGAAAAAAAAAATGCCAAGTGGAATATAATATCAATACAGGGATATGACTATTCCAGAATTCTGATAGACATGAGCAGAGCTATTGAAGTTTGTATCTAATATTTCTAGAGTTTGTTCACCAGAAACAAGAAAATCACGATGGCACCACTTTGCATTAGTTCAACACACAGGAATAAAGTTTAAATTATCAAGAAAGCATATATATAACTGAATCAATTCAATTGGGAAATAATTTTGAATCAAATTTATAAGACTCTGTATCTGCTTTGTGGCTAATGTACAATTGATGGTAGAGGATTTTCTATCATGGTCCATGGATGAAATAGAAATTAAACAAAAACTCAGAAAGGAGATTAAGGTTGTTACCAGAAATGAAGTAATACAGAAACATCCAGAAATGTCCTCGAAAGTTGAAAGTTGAATCGCCCAGAGACAAAACAGAGTAGGCCAAGGCAAAGCATTCATATTTAACATTGTTGTGTGAGTAACCAACATAATTTGTACAGTGCTATGGAAATTAATAGTCTCTGCGGGGAAAAAACCCAATATAATCCACACAATCTAATCCTCACGAGGAAGGTTTTGCAGGAATTTAAAGGTTTTCTTATGTTATGAAATCCTAAGCTAATGTGGGTGTCCTAGAAAATAAAAATGTATACCATAATACCCACTCACTATTAAGAATACAATCTAAACAATAATCAAAGAATAGATAAGAATCAATATACTATACAATAAAAAGAAAAACAAGGGAGTATGGGATAATGGCAATAGAGCCTCTGTAGGGAAACAAACCCATGTTTGAGTCCAAAATCCCTAAGAAGACCCTAAATTCAACATATCCATGTGGATATGAGGTGTGATGACTATGTACAAGATTCCAAATAAAGAATCAAATATCTTCTCAAGGCCTTCGGAGGCAGTTGGACCTTGGATGTTGTCTGCAACGTTTTGCAAACATAGACTAATGGCAGTGAACCTGAAAAATACGAGGGTTATGATCCTCGATCTCAAACATAGACTTATCGCATTGAACCTTAACAAGACCAAGGTTACAATCTTCAATACCAAAAATAGATTATGACAGTGAACCCTAACAAGACTAAGGTTATGATCTTCACTACCAAAGATAGACTTATCATTGTAAACATTAACAAGACTAAGGTTATGATCTTTAGTACTTCTAAGAACAATCATACTTCCATTTCATATCTACAGGGGATGAAGTAGAGAATCGAGATCGCTACAACATATACCTATGTGGGGTTCCAATTCACTGGCAAGGAAGAGGCCTCAAAAATATACGAGCCTTGACCTAAGTGATAGAAACTCAATGGACAGAAAAGTTAAAAGTAAAGGGGCCAAGTCTTGCTCAAGAAAAGCATTCCGTGAAAATGGTATATGGATTCCTTGAACCCCTACTAAATTCCAATGAAGATGAACATGGTGATCATAAATTCATAATAGAACAAATATATACAAAAACAATACATTCTTTCATAAAGGCTTACAGGTACCTACATTAACAATGGGAAAGAGAAATTTTGATGTAGTAGTAGACACAAGCAGAGATGAGCATCATCTCTAATCTCTGTTGGGAAGAGGTATTTAGAAAACCACCTCTAAAACCAAGAAAGATGATAAGATCCCTATAAGGGTGGCCAATAAAAGAAACCCTCATTGTGGATGTTGAGATTCCTGCTAAGGAAAAAGGGGGACCCCGATGCCCGGAATTGGAGAGATAGACCTCTTGTCCATAGGCTAGGAAAACACATGAGTTCTAAACTAAAAATAAACCCTAACCCTGCCACAAGCTGACAGAACAGAATATTAGAAGCAAGCAAGAACACTGAGTTCATACCGCAGACTGTTTTTTTATTTGTGTTGTATACGCTAAAATTCTTTGTTGAACTCCAGACTTGGGACTTTAATTAGTAATTATGTGCCAAACTGGATTAAATTATTTGACAGCAATTGCAATTAGTCTATAATTGCTTGCCAGGACAGTGGTATACTGTTTAATTGTTATATATATAGATATATTTCAGAGGCAATTGGACCTTGGATGTTGTCTGTAACTTTTTGCAAACATAGAATTATCATTGTAAACATTAACAAGACTAAGGTTATGATGTTCAGTACTTGTAAGAACAATAATACTTCCATTTCATATCTACAGGGGATGAAGTAGAGAATCGAGATTGCTACAACATATACCTATGTGGGGTTCCAATTCACTGGCAAGGAAGAGGCCTCAAAAAGATACAAGCCTTGACCTAAGTGATAGAAACTCAAAGGACAGAAAAGTTAAAAGTAAAGGGGCCAAGTCTTGCTCAAGAAAAGCATTCCGTGAAAATGGTATGGATTCCTTGAACCCCTACTAAATTCCAATGAAGATGAACGTGGTGATCATAAATTCATAATAGAACAAATATATGCAAAAACAATACATTCTTTCATAAAGGCTTACAGGTACCTACATTAACAATGGGCAAGAGAAATTTTGATGCAGTAGTAGACATAAGCAGAGATGAGCATCATCTCTAATCTCTGTTGGGAAGAGGTATTCAGAAAAGCACCTCTAAAATCAAGAAATATGATAAGATCCCTATAAGGGTGGCCAATAAAAATAACCCTCACTGTGGATGCTGAGATTCCCGCTAAGGACAAAGGGGGACCCCGATGCCTAGAATTGGAGAGACAAACCTCTTGTCCAGAGGCTGGGAAAGCACGTGAGTTCTAAACAACAAATAAACCATAACCCTGCCATGAGCTGACTGAATGGAATATTAGAAGCAAGCAAGAACACTGAGTTCATACCGCGGACTGTTTTTTTATTTCTGTTGTAGACGCTAAAACTATTTGTTGAACTCCAGACTTGGGACTTTAATTAGTAATTCTGTGCCAGAATGGATTAAATTATTTGACAGCAATTGCAATTAGTCTATAATTGATTGGCAGGATAGTGGTATACTATTTAATTGTTTTATATATATATATTTCAGAGGCAGTTGGACCTTGGATGTTGTCTGTAACTTTTTGCAAACATATACTAATGGCAGTGAACCTGAAAAAGACGAGGGTTATGATCCTCGATCTCAAACACAGACATATCACATTGAACCTTAACAAGACTAAGCTTATAATCTTTAATACCAAAAATAGATTATGACAGTGAACCCTAACAAGACTAAGGTTATGATCTTCAATACCAGACATAGACTTATCATTGTAAACATTAACAAGACTAAGGTTATGATCTTCAGTACTTCTAAGAACAATCATACTTCCATTTCATATCTATAGGGGATGAAGTAGAGAATCTAGATCGCTACAACATATACCTATGTGGGGTTCCAATTCACTGGCAAGGAAGAGGCCTCAAAAAGATACAGGCCTTGACCTAAGTGATAGAAACTCAAGGGATAGAAAAGTTAAAAGTAAAGGGGCCAAGTCTTGCTCAAGACAAGCATTCCGTGAAAATAGTATATGGATTTCTTGAACCCCTACTAAATGCCAATGAAGATGAACATGGTGATCATAAATTCACAATAGAACAAATATATGCAAAAACAATACATTCTTTCGTAAAGGCTTATAGGTACCTACATTAACAATGGGCAAGAGAAATTTTGATGCAGTAGTAGACACAAGCAGAGATGAGCATCATCTCTAATCTCTGTTGGGAAGAGGTATCAGAAAACCATTCTAAAACCAAGAAAGATGATAAGATCCCTATAAGGGTGGCCAATAAAAAAAACCCTCACTATGGATGCTGAGATTCCCGCTAAGGACAAAGGGGGACCTCGACGCCTGGAATTGGAGAGACGGACCTCTTGTCCAGAGGCTAGGAAAACACGTGATTCCTAAACTACAAATAAACCCTAACCCTGTCGTGAGCTGACAGAATAGAATATTAGAAGCAATCAAGAACACTGAGTTCATAACGCAAATAGTTTTTTTATTTCTGTTGTAACGCTAAAATTCTCTGTTGAACTCTAGACTTTGGACTTTAATTAGTAATTCTGTTCCAGACTAGATTAAATTATTTGGCAGCAGTTGCAATTAGTCTATAAATGCTTGGCAGTACAATGGTATACTGTTTAATGTTTTAATATATTTTATATATATATATAATATAATATATATATATATTATATATATATATATATATATATATATATATTTCAGAGGCAGTTGGACCTTGCATGTTGTTTGTAACTTTTTGCAAACATAGACTAATGGAAGTGAACCTGAAAAAGATGAGGGGTATGATCCTCGATCTCAAATAAACTTATCACATTGAACCTTAACAAAACTAAGGTTACAATCTTCAATACCAAAAATAGATTATGACAGTGAACCCTAACAAAACTAAGGTTATGATCTTCAATACCAAACAAAGACTTATCATTGTAAACATTAACAAGAATAAGGTTATGATCTTTAGTACTTCTAAGGACAGTCATACTTCCATTTCATATCTATAGGGGATGAAGTAGAGAATCTAGATCGCTACAACATATACCTATGTGGGGTTCCAATTCACTGGCAAGGAAGAGGCCTCAAAAAGATACAAGCCTTGACCTAAGTGATAGAAACTCAAGGGACAGAAAAGTTAAAAGTAAAGGGGCCAAGTCTTTCTCAAGACAAGCATTCCGTGAAAATGGTATATGGATTCCTTGAACCCCTACTAAATGCCAAGGAAGATGAACATGGTGATCATAAATTCACAATAGGACAAATATATGCAAAAACAATACATTCTTTCATAAAGGCTTACGGGTACCTACATTAACAATGGGCAAGAGAAATTTTGATGCAGTAGTAGACACAAGCAAAGATGAGCATCATCTCTAATCTCTGTTGGGAAGAGGTATTCAGAAAACCACCTCTAAAACCAAGAAAGATGATAAGATCCCTATAAGGGTTGCCAATCACATTATTTGCAAGACCATAGGTAAGTTGATGGCAGTAAGAACAAAGTGTTATGAGATCACTCCTCATAAAACATTTGAAGTCCTTAGATTACCTAGAAAAGCTTATTGGGCATTGCTTGGAAGATCTTGAATATATGCAACGAGAAGAACCAGATGTTTCGATAAGGAATAATTCATTTTCAAAAACAGCCAAAGAAATGTAAAATCCCACTAGATAAAAGTAATGTGGTAGTGGAAAGTGAAACGGATACCACAAATCTAGACAAGCCATCAGAACCAAAACCCAATGGAACACACTTGTATATGATGTGGAACCTAGGCCATCATGAATTTTTATTTTCTGAACAGGGTTTTCATAATTTTCATCTTCAGCTGGATTTTTTTACACTTTGTTGGAGGGTGGGCTGACCACGGTGAAGAAATTTCTAATTGGAAAATGTAAACTGCTGTTAAATTACGTTGTTCTGAAGGTGAACATTTGTTTGATAATATATTAGTTTGTGGAGTGACTGATAATTTGTAATGCTGATAAGCCACTCATTTTGTATTGGCATCTTTATATTAATAGAATCCAAACTATTGAGTTAGTATTTTCTAATCTCCATGGCATTTGTTTTGCATAGCTTTTTTTACATATATTTAGTATATTGTATATGTCATTACCCCTATCAAGTTGTATACTCTCCGGATCTTCTAAATTGACATTATATATATATATATATATATAAGATATATATATTTAGGTCATGACCTAACCAGACATCAAATCTGAGATTTACAAGACCCCCTTGTTTCTGGGACAACCCATAGATGTATCTTGATAGTGATAACTTAGTATCCAACTATTGTAAAAAGGGCAATAAAAACAACAACTACAAATTAGTTAATATCATATTTATCTTGCAACTGCTTGCTATATAGTAAAAAATGGCTATTGTCAGATAAAGGTAGTGAGAAACAACTGCAAATTCAATAACATAACAAAGATTAAACTGCATGCAAGATGATCTGAGAACAAGTGGTAAAGAAAAAATTACCAACACTTTCTCCAAGGTGCATAGATATCGAATTCAACTGTGCCCCGTTCTCATAAAGGCACTGAACAACTTGCCTCGATCTTACAATTTCTTTTGCCAAATTATGCCCAAGAAAAATTTGACTCATCAAAGATAAAAGCAAAGCCTGTTTCTGAGTACTAGCAACCTTTCTGATGTTCTTTAGTCACAAACATGATATCATTAAATTTAGAAATTGTACTAGAGAGAAATATAACAAGAATTGTTACTAGAGGTTCAACCCAAGATACATAAAAAATGATGGAAAGCAGTACATCAACCAGCATTCAGTGAAAACACACCTCACAAGATCAATACTAAATTTGTAGCATTGGATGCCATGTGATGTCAATAAAAATGAAGCCAGGCAAATGATTACTCATATAGAGAATAAAATCATAATTGCAAAAATTAAAGCTATAATGTCACAGTAATAGAGAATCTAAAGATTTGAAACACAAGCATGTGTGCTTTTAAATGTGTGCTTGGAAACTCTTCATCTAGAACCACTTGCAGAGCAAACTAATGCAGGCATCATCAATATAAACCACAACTCACCCAACAGGAACTCAATTAATGATCCCAGGCTAATCATTCTACTTTACGTGGCTTACAAGACTTAAAAGCCCATACGAACGAAATTTAAGAAAAAAACCCTCACTGTGGATGCTGAGGTTCTCGCTAAGGACAAAGGGGGACCCTGATGCCTGGAATTGGAGAGACAGACCTCTTGTCCAGAGGCTGGGAAAACACGTGAGTTCTAAACTACAAATAAACCCTAACCCTGTCGTGAGCTGACAGAAACTGAATATTAGAAGGAAGCAAGAACATTGAGTTCATACCGCAGACTTTTTTTTTTTTTTTTTTTTTTTTTTTTAATTTCTGTTGTAGACGGTAAAATTCTTTGTTGAACCTTGGATGAAAACTTGTGCATATTTACGCCAGATTGTATGCCTATATAAACTTATGGTAGGAAGCACAAGGCTACGCGGGCTACACGGCCCTCATGCAGGGAAGAAAGACACTTTTCGTGCAGCCCTCGTCGTTTCAGTCATTGCCGAGAGTCTCATCACCAGGAGGCCTAGCCTTTCATAGCCATAGCCATATCCTCCCTCTTTGTCTTCCAGCCGATGGGAAAAAAAGACATTTTTCCATGAAAAAAAACATATTAAACCAACACCCCAATCGTCTAACATAGAATCAATGGCTCAGGATCACACACGTCACATTTTAGGGATGTCTTTCTCAGAGGGAACGCCTTACGATGCAATTATCATATATTAGAGTCTAATATTCAGTAAAGTGTTTTTAAATATTATAGAAGCTCCAACAATCTATAATCTAAATGTAAATAAATATTTGAATGAACCAATCTTCCTGAAGTGTTCCTTTATATATTTATGCAATTATTATAAACCAAATTCATTTCAACTACAAGGATCACTTCATAGATAAGAAGTTTCACAATATTATATTCACCACATTCACTTCACTGTGTTAAATCTTCATATCAAATCTATAATGAATCCATTGAGATCTGAGTTTTCACATAAGTAGTTCATGCATATAATAGAATTAACTCAGGAAACAAGATTATTATATTAAATGCTTTATATATTATTGATCACATACACTTTGATCTACTTTTGCATAGTGTTTCCCTTGTAAAGGATTAAATCATAGATAAAATGAGCTTAACACAACAACTGATAAATCCTAGGCATCAACATTCATATTCTCGATCCAAAATATTTACATTATAAATTATACAACAAAGCTTGATCCTAGTGGTCACCACATGGGATCATCCCATAACCATGAAAGAATGATAAAACCTCTCCTTCAGTAATTGTCGTTCCTAGTTTTTTCTCATGAATTTATATAGGAAAGATCAGGGGTGAAATGAAACCAAATCCCCCAAAACCGGTCTACTAAATCATAATTAATCTTTAAAGGTTTGGCTTCAATAAATTATTAGTTGAATACGTAACCACATTGGGTTTATTTGGAATGATTATCCTATGGATAGTTTGATCTAGTGCATTTGGCCAACTTGTTGCTCAGTTTGAGGCATAGTCAGTCAATGGCATAACCATAAACTACCCTTTGAAAGAACAGATGGTATCTCCCAATCTGCACTTGTTTTTGGAGGAAAATTTCTCAGGTAACCTATTGGGGATGTTTTTAATAAAACCCATGTTTTAGTTTTTCCATATTTTGCTCCATTTTCCCATAAATTGTGCCTAAACTTAATGACTCAATTTTTCGTATCACATGTTGTCCTAACTATTGACCATTACTTAGAGGATTCTAGAATCTACCTGGGTGTGAAGTAAACATCATGGAATCATGTCATCAATACTAGGAAAAAACCCATATCCAGAAAATTTCCATAGAGTTGTGTAGATATGCCAGCCTTAGAGGCTGGTTACTATACCTATAATTAAGTTATAGGAATTGACTAAGAAAAACCATCATTAGTAAAATTGAGTGTTATCCTCTTTAATATGTTGAAAAAAAATGAAAATAATGGACTACTTAGAATTCTTAGGATCATTATGACACATTCATGAGAAAACCAGGTAGGAAAGGTAGTGAATATATGAAAATAAGTAGGAAAATGACCAAGAAGAGGTGCTTTAAGTGGCAAAAAGGATGACAAATCAACAACCCAACATCTCCCCCATGCCTACATATTTGCGTGTCCTCATGAAAACATACTAGTCATTGTTCCTTCTTCTTATTTTGGTCCCTTTCTTTCAAGAAGCGTGTTCACCACCTCCTACCAGCCCCTGTATTTTGGGATATGTGTTGCAAAAAAAAATTCGCCACAGTTTCATAAATTCTAGATCTCAGGAATGTAATACTTTAGTCCATAAACAACTATGGAAATGGTTCTTCCTAGGAATTACAATGCCTTGTTGTGGATATTTAATTCATTTTTTGTCATTTCCATTTTAAGCCAAGACATCATGCATTATTTTAAAGACATGCATTAGCACTAGCAATGATGATGTATCACTAATGTTTGAGAAGAGTCCCTTGCCTCCATTAAGGTGATAATAATAATTGGCAGTTATTGAAGGCACATCTTCATGAACCAAATGTCACATTCTAGCACTAGATATATCTGCAGGATCTCCACAACTCCATCACCAATATTTTTCTCTTTGTTGTATGGCTCCCACAAAATTACTTCACTATCCATACTCTTTGATAGGATGAAGTTGCCAAGCCATCTACTGCAATTCACTTTGTTTGTATGTACTGTAACAATAAAAACAAGGAAGTGAACGCACGTTTTAGGGAATTCAATGACAAATCGGTCCAAACAAATGAATTCTTAACATAGGTTCAAAACACCTTCATAAGATAGATCTTAAATGTTTTGTCCATGCCACGACTTGCAATACAATATACATTTTAAGGGTGAGAATCTACATTGATAACTCCATTTAACAAAATAGTTATATGATTGAGTTTGATCAAAAAAATTATTGCTATCTTCTAGCCCAAATCCTTTGATCTTGGAGAAATTTCTTTTTGAGTTTATCACCAACATATTTGAACCAATGTCTAGCATGGTCATCTAGTATTGTTCTTCGATGGAAGTGAAAACAAAGCCTGCAATACTCCAATATTTATTTCCAGTGCTTTTACATTTTCATATACTCAATATACTTCTTCCCCGATAATGACTTTGTGATGATATTTTCCATTTTTGTTACAGAGGTAAGTCTTCTATTTGTATATAAAAAGTTTCAAGGTATCAAATGAAATGCTTTCTTTAGGCTTCTGATCTGGCCGATTATAGGCAAATCCTCTTCAAATTTTAGAGTTAAATTACACATTAGCTATTTTTACTCTAGGCCTCCAAATCAATGTAGGTTTGTCTCCTCTTTGAATATTATATCCTATTGTAGGTTCCCTGCAAATTACTTTTTATTATCATATCATTTTGAGTCCAAATTTGATCTTGAAATGGGTAGAAATTTGTCTTCATATTTTTGTTTGTGACATGTGTAGTAGCATCTTTAGCATTTTTCTCCCATCTAGCATTCCAAATTGACAAGAATAAAACAAATTCAATAAATCTAGAATTAGGTATTAACTAGAAGACTCAAGTTGTACTCCACACCAGGTTTATAAAACATTCACAAACAATGACAAAGAGACAATATGAGCTTGGAGACATAAGAAACTATAAAATTTTCCTCAAGATGCCCATTCTTGTAATAATTTATCCCATTGAATATTTGAATTTCTGAAATGGTTCTCAGTTCCAATTGAATAGGGTTCCATCTTTCCATACTTGTGATAACTAATGGCTATCTAAAGAATTAAATTTTAGAATCTGAAAATTGGTTAATTGATATAGCTCACCATGTATGCCTTTGTTTGAACATTGAATGGTTGCACATTATGCCTTGTGGTTCTAAAGTAAGAATATTTTGGATAAAATACTCCTCACTTTCTATCAATCATGATGGTTTATTCTACCGTCCCTCTGTAATCAAACTTTCAATGACAGTCTTTACCATCTCCTTCTTTCCTTTTCAAAATAAATTTTTCAGCAAATTGGAATTAAGTCTACCCATTACTAGATCGTGTTGTATAATAGATGGTTAGGGTGAGAGATGGAAACAAGTTAAGAATAAATTGGAAGGAGGCAAAGAGAAAATAAAATGGAATGGTAGGGTAAGAATGCTAGTAATTTTATTGTCATCTTTCCTAAATACTTAACAAAATTAAATATTTGACACTAATTGTTACCTGGAGATTTACCTTTTGGAGTTACCAGACATGTTGATGAAGAGATTGGTGTCATGGAGTTGATCCAAGAGAGAGTGTTGAGTGTTAAGTTTGATTTTTGTGCTAATGTTGTTGGCTACTTGTGGTTTTTACTTCCCTATAATGCTAGTGTAGCACCATATTTTTATTGGTTTTCCCCATGTAACCCCATTTTTTTATTCTTCTTCCCCATAGAAGCCCACTATTTTTATTATTGTGACCTTACATTATTATTGTTATGTAGGCCTTGATTATAATGTGACCCTTTAGACCCCTATATACCAAGGAGATCTCGTCATTTGAATCATCCAAGAATTGTAGGTTCCCCCCTTGAAGAGGATTATTTTCAAGTTGTTGATCTATCTTTTGTTTTTTTGTGATATATTTACATAACATTTGGTATCAGAGCTTTGGATCATAGGGCTTCTCTATTTCAAACTAGTCATCTTGGAATTTTCACTATAAGTTTTTTTTACGAGACTTTAGAAGCAAAAATTTCAACCACATGGAGCCAAAATCTTAGTAAACATCTTGTAAAAACTTGAGAGCTTGGTTCACTATATTCTTGGAGATATGATTCAAGGAAGTTAGGGTTTTTGTATGCTCCAAAATTTTGTTTCAAACAAGTGTCTCAGGGGAAATTTTCATAAATTTTGTTTCACACATCCAAATTGAATTTCTTAAAAGTTTCTAAAATTGAACAAAATTTAGTTTCTAGGATACCATTTTTAGGGTTGAAGGTTGATTCAATAACACGTGGCATACCATATGTGTTCACTCTACTAAACTAGTCCATAAGTAGGTCATCTTGGGAGCTTTGGCCTAACTTTATCTTGAATAATCCAATCTCAATCTAACTAGTTGTGTTGGAAAGAGGAAACAATAGGCTACCATAGGACACAATTTTAGGCCTTGGGAGACCAAAATTACAGAGATCCAATAGTTTTAAGATAAAGCTCCAAATGCAAGAAAAATGTTTGTATTTTATAAATTTGCATAACTTTTGTTTGAAAAATCAGTTTGAAGTGATTCAAAGGGCATATTAAATCATAAATATCATTATTTTGTTCTAAAATTACTAGAGACAAAAGAATGGATACACCCAGTAAGCAAAATAAAACTCTATTATGACACATGAATAAGAGGAAGAAATGAAATATGATATATCAAAATTACGAGACCAAGTGCAACAAATTTTGTTCTCGCAAAGAGTAACCAAAAATGAACTAGAAGATAAGATGGATGGTTTGTAGAATGGTTTAAAATAAGCCATGGAAGCAATTATGAATGTCAATATGGAAGGTTTGAAGGATGGTTTAAAAACAAAAATGAAAAAGGGTCTAGAAGGTTTGACAAAGTTTCTATAATAAATGTTTCGTAGTGGTGACAAGGTACTTTATGAAAATCGTGACGAGGAAAAAATGAATATAAAGTATGATTTTAGAGACTCCAATTGTGGGTTGAATACTAACCAGGTTCTAAAGATCAATATGAGGAAGTTTGATGGCAAGGATCTGGTAACACAAATACTACATATGGAGCAATTCTTTGATCTACATGATGTCCCACAAAAACAAAATGTCTGCATTTCATCTTTATATTTAGAACACAATAAATTTGTGTGGTATCAATGGAAATTTTATCATAAATCAATTGTCACTTGGATAATTTTTACGGAAGAATATGTATCACATTGTGAGGATACAAAGATAAATACCTTCGTTATCCAATTGATAAATCTCAAACAAAATGGATAAATGGCAGAGCACATCGAGGACTTCCAAATATTGAATATCAAGGTAACTGATATTCTAGAGTAGCATATGATTGATGTATTCATAGGGACTTTAAAAGATGACAACCAACATGGGGTTCACCTCTGAGAACCTAATTAATTGCAAAATGCATCCAGGGTGACAAGAAAATTTGAAAGCAAAATTATGGCAACAAGGAGGTCTACCACTCACAACTACAAAGATAGAAGTGTTTTTGCTCCTAGCCTCCCACAATCTACAAGATTGACACCACAACAACTGGAGGAAAAAATAGCAAAAGGAAATTGCTACATTTGTGATAGAAAATACACTAATGGTCATAAGTGTGCTAAGAAGAAACTATTTTACATAGATTGTGAAGAGCAGGAAGAGCATAAATAAGAAACACCAAAAGAAGAGGATATACATTGGGAACCAACTGCATAAAAAGAAGAAATGAATCTGACCATATCTTGTAATGCATTGGTAGGAATTATCAAGATAAAGGGATATATCAAGAAGAAAAAGGTAATAGTGTTGATCGATTCGAGTAGTACACATAATTTTATTCATTGTAAGATAGTAAGGAATTTTAATTTCTTTCTATATCCAACACGATTTTCGAGTGATGGTTACAAATGGAGGGACTAGAAGTTTCTCATGAAAGTGCCATAATATCAATCTAACCATGGGGGAAATATATATTGAATAGTCCAATGCTTTCCTTTGCAATGGGTGGTGTTGATGTTGTATTAGGAGTCCAATGGTTACAATCTTTGGGGATGATAGATTTTAATTTTCAAGAACTTTTCTTGAATTTTTTTGGGAAGGAGAGGAAATTGAATTAATAGGTATCACAGGGAAATCGAAGAAGATAATCAACTCTAATGGAATGAAAAAACTTTTGAAGAAATAACAACGAGGTGTAATTGCACAATTATTCTCACTAGATGTTCAAACATCGAAATCATCCATTTCTCTAGATCTCCGAAGGGTCTTGGAGAATCATTCTGAGGTATTTGAGACTCCCAAAGGTCTCCCACCTATTCGTGACCATGATCATGCTATTAAATTGATTCCAGGAAGTGTTCCTCCAAACATCAAGCATTATAGATATCCCTGTGCCCAAAAGAGAAAAATTGAACATATGGTTGCATAAATGATAGAGGCATGTGTAATTCAACCTAGCCAAAGTTCTTTCTCTTCTCTAGTAGTATTGGTGCACAAGAAGGATGGATCATGGCGTATGTGTCCAGATTATAGACGGCTAAATAAGCTCACTATTAATGATAAATTTCCCATTCCTATTATTGATGAATTTTTGGATGAGTTACATGGAGCAATTTACTTCACCAAGTTGGATCTTTGTTCTGGATATCATCAAATTAGAATGAAGATTGAAGATATTCCAAAAACAACATTCAAAACTAATGAAGGTAATTATAAATTTTTGGTCATGCCTTTTGGTCTTATCAATGCACCTTCCACATTTCAAGGTTTGATGAATTCTACTTTCAAACCCTTTCTTAGAAAATATATGTTAGTATTTTTTGATGATACACTAATGTACAAGAAGTCTTGGAAAGATCATGTTCAACATGTTGACATGGTGCTTAAACTATTGTAGTAGAAATAATTGTATACAAAACATTCCAAATGTTTCTTTGGGATAGAAGTGGTGGAATATTTGGGTCATATTGTATATCATGAGGGTTTTAAGGTATATCCTAACAAAATTAAAGCTATCAAGGAATGGAAAATCCTGACAACCCTAAAGCATATTCAAGGATTTCTTAGGTTGACAGGGTATTATCATAATTTTGTTAAGAATTATGGGAAAATAACAACACCTTCAACAACATTACTGAATGCATTATTTTTGACTCCTTAAGCAACTAAGGCCTTTGAGCATCTTAAAGAGGAAATGTGCGAAGCTCCAGTCTTAGCTACACCATACTTCTCAAAAAAATGTATTATGGAATGTGATGCCTAGGGAAATGGAATTAGTGTTGTTTTAATGCAAGAAGGAAGACCCATTACTTTTGAAAATCATCCAAACAATGGAAATTATTTACACAAACCTATTTATGAGAAGAAAATGTTGGTGATACTACATGCCCTGAAGCAATGGTTCCCTTGTCTAATGGGAAGACACTTCAAGGTTAAAAAAAATCATGATAGTCTTAAATACTTTTTGGAACAAATATTATCTTTAGAAAAGAAGCAAAACTGGGTCACAAAGATGTTGGGGTATGAATTTGAAATCATCTACAAAAAAAGGAAGAAAAAGTGTGCTACGGATGCTCTCTCAAGAAGAGATGAGGATGTGGAAGCATTGCTTTGTTCCAGTTCTATTATCCAACCTGATTGGATAATTGAAACAAGGGATGAATAGAAGAATTATGAAGAGTTGTAGACACTCATTAAAATCCCAATACATATGATACATTTATTTGGAAAAATGATTCCTTATGGTACAAATATTGTTTATATCTATGTAAGAACTCCCAACTCAAACAAAAGATTCTTTTGGAATTGCACACCTATCCTTTAAGAGGGAACTCAGTATTTTTAAAAACTTACCATAGGGTTAATAAGGATTTTTTGGGATGGCCTTAAATGTGATATGTAGAAGTTTTGGACATAATTTTTAGTTTTCCAAAAAAATAAAGTGGAGACAATTAAGACCCCAGGTTTGTTACAACCTTTAGCCATTCCAAGTCAGCGTTGGGAGGATTTCTCACTATATTTTATCATAGGTTTTCCCAAGTTTGAAGGAAAGAGTGTCATCTTTATGGTTATTGATATACTACCAAGTATGCACACTTTTGTGCACTATCTCATCCTTTCAAAGTCAGTACAATTGTTGCTGCGTTTATGGAAACAATTCAAAATCTGCATGGAAACCCAAAGATTATTAAGTGACAAAGATCCCATTTTCACTGGAAATTTTTAGACATAATTATTTTCTTGTTTGGGCACTCAATTAGCTCATAGCTCATCCTATCATCCTCAAACCAACGGGAAAATTGAGATAATGAACAAATGTTTGGAAGGATATATTTATTGCTCAATGGGTCAAGTGATTATGTCTAACATAATGGTGGTATAACATTTCCTTCCATACCACAACAAAAATGACCCCATTTATGGGACTTTACGGAAATCATCTACCATCCATTAAATCTTCTTTAAGAGAAAAATCTAAGATTCAATCAGTGGAAGATCACGTCAAGAATTAACAATAAGTTATCCAACTCTTAAAGGATAACCTAGCTCTGGTACAAAATTGAATGAAACAACATGTTTATTAGCATCGCAATGAAATAAGTTTTGACATAGGTGATTGGGTATTTTTATAGCTACAACCGTACAAAAAAATGTCCCTCAAGAAATCTAAGAAGGATAATAAATTATCACCCAAGTACTATGGTCCTTAGAAGGTGTTGCAAAATATTGGTACTATGGTATTGGAAATTGGATCTTCGTGCATCTTCTTGAGTACACCTAGTTCTCCATGTTTCATGCTTAAACAAGGTTATCGGTGAGAAGCTCCCAATTCAAACAATATTGCTAGAACTTGACGAGGAAGGAAAAATCATATTGGAGCCTAAAGCGGACATGGAAACAAGAACCCAACAACTACAAAATCAATCAATTTTAGAGTATCTCATTAAGTGGAAGAACTTACCTGTTGAAGATTCCACATGGGAGGATGAGAATTTTATACAGAAGCATCCATAACTACTCAAGCATTGAGGACAACATGTTTTTGAAGGAGAGGGGCGTGCCAGGTCCCTATAATACTAGTGTAGCCCCATATTGTTATTTTTGTACCCCATGTAGCTCCATATTGTTACTTTTGTGCCCCATAGAAGCCCACTATTGTTATTATTATGCCCTTACATTATTATTGTTATGTAGGCCCTAATTATATTGTGAACCTTTAGAATCCTATATACACCAAGGAGTCCTTGTCATTTGAATCATCCAAGAATTGTTCATTTATGTGATGTAAAAGGAGGTTCCCTCCTCGAAGAGGCTTATTTTCAATTCATTGATCTATCTTTTCTTCTATCTGTGATTTGGTTACATAATAGTGGTTGATTATTGTGTTGGTATTGACACCAAAAATGATGAATGCTACTATTGAAGGCCTAAGAAATATAGGTAAAGATACTTAGAGGTGCTTGGAATCTCTAATTCCTTGTCCTAAAGCTAATTACTATTGCATAAATCTCGATATGAAAGGAAGGCTGAAACAATGCACATTACAAGTCATCCTTCAACCCTTTGGTGATCCTGCAACTGAGTTGTAGGACTATGTGGTGGTTGAAGGAAAACTTGTAGGTGCACAAAAATAATTGTTAAAGATTCTATCAAATTATTTGAGGCTAGTCACCTACATTTTATTTCCATTGAGACCCCACAACACTATTAGAACTACCCATTGATTTTAAGGGTGATTACATTAAAGAATTCATGCTGGAAAAAAAATGAAAACCCTGTATCTCTACTTTGTCTTTTTAGAGCAAAATTAGATAAATAAAAATGTTGATTTCTAATGGTGGAATTGTTGTAGCTGTTACAACACCCTCCAAAATTTTCTTTTACACTCAATTTCGAAGCCTTCCTTGGTCTTGTACATTGTTGTCAAAAATATTGAAGCTTATTTCATGAGCTTTCTTGAAGTATTTTGTTCCCTTTTGCAAGTTGGGTAAATTGTCATCTTTTGGCATGATTGGTTGTCACACACTGTGTAGAAGAGTATTATGATGGTTTTAAGGGTCTATATTTGTGTCTATGAGTTTTTCTAACTATGTAAATATCTATCGCAATCATTCACAAAGTTTTGAGCACTTTCACACAAGTTTCTTCATGGTTGTCGCAAAGGCTAACTTAAGTGTCGCACTTGTCGTAAATGGTCTTAAAGTGGTGACACGGAGGGAAATGTATTATTCATGTCTCCTAGGTGATCTATGTTGTTGTTTCAATAAGTATTATAAGGGTGAGATCACAATCGAAGTCTTATCACTGTTCACATCAGTCTAACGGGTTTTACATAGCCATTTCTGAGAATACTGCCCAACTAAGAAATTTGGCTCAAGCCGACCACCCTGAAATGTGTACTACGCAGTTCCATTCCCCTAGCTAAGATATTTCCCCTTAACATCGGGTAATGCACAGTTCTTGCATTCCCAGACTGTTGAACTGCATAATTTTTGTGCTCAAGTTATGGCCTTGAGCTCTAGAATTATGTAATCATTACTCCCAGCCCAACCTTCACTGTGCACTACACAATCACAAGCCTTAATTTCATCCCCTAATCATTCAAACTGCACAATTTTGAAGTATTCCTACCTCCCTTGCCTCCCAAAATGGCACATTGTGTCCTCTCAATTCTCATCCCCTCATTATATTCCACTGGCTCTCAGAAATGTGTAGTTTTTTCCCTCAATCCTACCTGAACTGCGAATTGCACAACTGTTGGGCACCAAATATGCCTATATTTTCCTCATATTTTCATATATCCTTTCATCCTTTTTGCACCAAATGATATGCATTTATTCTGATAACTCTATGAGGTAACCCTTCTTTCTAAGTCTCTTGAAATATTTAATTGATGAAGTAAGTTCGTGGGGATTTTACCTATGTGAACTACTAAACCTTGTTATTTATGTAGATTTTGATGAATAGGTATTGCCTTCACAACTTATAGTAGTGATCCCACGTTTATTGTAGTTGTTCAGCAATGCTGCAACAACATAACCAATTCACAACTACTTTCAAAGCCTATTTTGGATCTTTTTTGTTCTCGCTCTCTTGGCGATTAGTGTTGTTCTGAATTGTTGTATATTTTGGGCATTAGTTGGCATGTTTTGGGGAATATGTCATCCCCATGTATTTGTATAAAAGGGTTTTTATTCTTGTGCGAAGGGTTAGCCGCACAAAGGCATATATTGTAACAACTATTTACATATTAAGAACTACAAGTAAGTTGTTTTTCTCTCCTTAGCTGTGAGTTAATGTAGCCATGATCAGAGAGTTGGGCACACTCTTCTAATCAGGTGCTGCATATTTCTTTTATGTGTGTCTTTTTCATTATTGTGTGTTAATTCCTTATTGTTATTACAGAGCTTTATTGATTGCTGCGAATTCCTTTTAAGTTCTGCAATTTATTTCTAATTACTGTTACAGGGATGCTTTAATTCTTAGCTACAAATACTTGGTTGATGTAAGATTGTAACCTTGTCCTTGCATATACCTTGCGTCTTACCTTGAAAGTTGCATGCACCTAGATTGATGAATTAATGTGGGAAAGGGTGGAATAGTTTATTCAGATTCAGGCACCAACATTTTGGCGCTGTTGCTGGGGAAGGCTAACAAGGTGCAAGACATGATCTGTATCGAACAGAGGATCAATCTCTCATCTTAAGGAGGGAAGTGCTACCCTGATCTAAGTTCTAAGCATGGTATTTTGATATTTTCCTTTTTACTAATTTTTTGGGCCAAGTCGCTTGATTTGGTTATTTGTTCTAATTTATTTATTTATTTTTTATTTTCTTTTTTCTTTTTTTTTCTGAGTCGTTAAAACATGATCTCTTGTCCTTGGGAGGGAATGGTCTTTTGACACCCTGATCTAGGTCTCGAGCTTTAGATTTCCTTTTATGCATGTTCTTTTCTTTTCGAATCTCTCATCCTGGGGAACGAAGGATCTTTGGACACCCTACTCCAGGTCTTAAACCCTATATTTCTTTTTTCATTCGTTTTCTTTTTATGTTTGTTAAAACCCCTACCTTTCATCCTAGGGAGGGAATGGTCCTTTGACACCCTACTCTAGGTCTTGAGTGTAGTTATTTAGTTTAGATATTTCTCTCTCACCAACTTGCATGAACAGAGATATGAATAAAATGGGCAAAGGAAGAACCCTGAAGAAGGAAGGACATTATTTGGGAAGGAATACTTATATCCAACATATCATCGCAAAATCTGAATCTGAGGCATCTTCTCATGTTGTTGTGAGGGCAGGGACTCAAACGAAATTAGAGAGACAATATGTTGAACAACCAATGCTATCCATAGTACCTCCTGTTGATTCAATACAACAAAACCTTCCAGTAACAGAAGAAGTATCTAGCAGTGTACTTGATGAAGGAGTACCATTGCTGATAACAGAGGGAGAAGAAGTTGCAAGCAGAAGGTCTGAGGAACCAACCCATTCCAATAGGGAAGGAGAAGTTGCAGAAAAGGAGTACGAGGGATCAAGCTATTGTGTTAGGGAGGAAGGAGTTGTAAGGGTATTGATATCACCACAGGATAAGGGGAGTGCTATTAAGGCAACTCAAACTTTCGTGACAAGACCCCCTCCATCATTCCCTACAGAGCCTGCTGAAATTCCCAGTGATTATTGGAGGATATTCATGGAATCCACAACCTCTAATATTGACTTCCTAATTGAGGATCTTCGAACTAGCACACCAACGAAGCCCATTCCTTCGACAAATTTACCAAGCTTTCATGGGCTGACTTCTGAAGACACTGACACGTTCCTTTTCGAATTTGATATTGTGTGTCGGGGATATGACTCTATAACCAATGATTAGGAACTGAAAATCTTCCTTGCTACATTAAAAGGGACATCCCCGCGATGGCTTATGAGTCTAGGAGGAAAGAATATCTCCACATGGGATGGTATGAAAACCTCTTTTCTGGAGAAGTATTAGGATTACTCCAAATCTTGGGATATTAAGGAAGAAATTTTTAAGCTCGTGTAGAAAGAAGATAAGAAAAAGGAGGACTATGTGGAACAATTTAAGTACACACTACAGAGATTAAGTCATTCTAACCTGGATAAGGAAATTTTGAAAATTATCCTTCTCTGTGATTTTCGAGAAGACCCTCTAGAACTGTTAAACATAGTAGGAAAGGGAGATATATCAAAAGAAGACTTTGATACCATCTGTGAGCTGTGCATCTAGTGCTCACATGGAGCTGCAAGGAATAAACAAGGAATTTGGTCAACGAAAGTATCTAGTGGAGGTGTCACAAAAGAATAAATTAGAAACCTGCTAGATAACTTAAGAACTTATATCTTGACTACCTTGTCTGCACAGATGGACACACTGCAAGTAAAACAGAAATAGATGGAATTGGAAATGTCTATGGCTATATTTTTCTAAAATGCAGAAAGAAGAATCCACATAAAGAATGTCTATTGAACTTCGTGGAAGAATGTGCAATCTGCGAGCTGAGTCATGTGACAAGTTCATGCCCTTCCTTGCTAGGATTGAAAACGGTCTTTCAAGGGACATCCGAAGACGTGGACCACCTATATTTCATGGGGTCCAAAAAGCCATGGAAACCGCAGCCACCAATCAGAAATCAAGGTATATTATAGGACCCATCTCAGTATTTTAATAATTTTAATATGGGTCTTCAGTCTATGCCTTATCCACCTATGTGGCCTCAATATCAGTTTCCACCCTGGCAATAGTGGGCTCTTCAAACTAGTTTGAATTCTCAATGGGCCCGAACTGGCATTGACCCTCTCCTCCTGGATAGTTTCCCTAGTCAATGTTGCAACAACAACTTTAGCTGCCCTCTAGTGTACCTCCTGGTAATCCACATGTTTTCCCTCAACTTCCTATCCAAGCTAATCTAAATCCTAACAATAAAGGGGCTCAACAAGTTGACACCCTCAACCTACCTTCATACAACATCTCTACTACAGAACTTTATGAGATGAATTTGAGATCTAGGTGGGTAGATGCTCAACCCTCACCTGTTATTATTGAACAAGTTGGTAGTGAGGATAAAGAACTATAAATAGTTGAAGATAAATAAAAACAAGATAGTAAAAATTAGACATCACCTCAAATTATAATTACTCAAGAACACCAAGTTGATCTGCCTTATCCTAAAGATTCGCCTTGAGTAAACAGATCCCTGAAGCTGAGTTTGACCTGTTAAGGGAGTTACAAAATCTGTTTGTTAAGATCCCCCTATTACAAGCTATGAGGGGTGTGCCTATATATAAAAAATCTCTTAGGGAATATCGTGCTAAAAATACTAGAAATAAATCAAGGGACCCACTCACCATTCATGTGATGGGAAATTTATCAAATTTTATGATGGAAAAGGCTAGGCCTGTGAAATATAGGGACCCGGGGAACCCAATTCTAACTATGCAAATTAATGGAGTGGAAATCCCAAATGTGCTAGTAGATTTGGGTGCTACTATAAATGTCATCATTGGTGAAGTTATGCATACATTGGGTCTTCGAAATCTGAAACATACACCTATGGTGTTAGAGCTGGCAGATAGATCTATAGTCAAATCGGTAGGGAAGTTAGAAGACATTACAATCTCAGTTGAATCATGGCATTACCCTGTGGATTTCTTAGTACTGTAAACGCAGACCCTAGCTGGTGGCCATCCCTTGATTCTAGTGTTGTCACAAAATCATCACTAAGGGCTGCTACTTAGTAAGATCTCATGCAACTGTTTCAAACCAGGCTTTAGACTAAGGTTTAGCCTCCTTAGTCAGAGAGGGCTCTCTCATAGATTTTGATATGCATTTAAGGCAAGAAAGATGTCTAACTATTTAAACAGTAGATAAACTTTAAGCTGGTTGGAACAAACAAGATTAGGCTTCTCCCATTGGGCTCATGGAGTCATACATTCCTACAGTAAACAAGCAGCTACTGAATCATAGAAACCAAGGCATATAATGTCTCACTGTTCAAAACATCTACCAAGAAGGACATCAACTCAACAAAACATACACAAGAAGTCTGAGCATCAATGATGAATTCAGAGTGATTGCATGTTTAGTGAACTGTAAAATAAGATGAGTAAAACCAAAACCACATACATTCTGAACATTTGAGACACAAGATGAATCTTGGGAAGAAACAATATGCTTTCTATTACTGTAAAAAAACTTTACATAAACCAATATGAAAACTCTGTCTTTTTTGATAAAAATCTCCAACCCTTTTTACATCAGAGTTTTTCCTATATATAGGAAACAGAACTAAACTATCTTGAGTCTCCTCCTCCAGCATGAGGGGAGCTCGAAAACCTATCATTAACTACCTTATCCATATTCAAACTAACTTATTAAATACAGAGGTATTGTGCTTTTAATACATAGAGTCCTATTCCTATTCAAACTCTATTTCCATCTCCTCATATGCATGATTCTCTCCTGGTCTTTGACACCTGTGCTTTTCCTGTAGTGGCTGAAATGTATTTGAAAAAGAATTCACTGAATAGGCTTCCTTGGATTCTAACTGCGCTGCTGACTCAACCTTTGGTGAAGATATATACTCTGTTTTCCCGGTCCCTGCTTTTTATCCATGTTCATTTTCCAACAAAACGTGCTTGAAGCTGTTCAATAACCTTAATGACCATGCATAACACTATATGGCTGATAATCTGGAGGCTTTGTGGACACTGACAGGTGTTCAACCCAAAATTCTGGTAACCCTACCAGAAACCCTAATATTTCGGTCAAAAAGTCACTTTATGAAGACTTTAGTAAAAACCAAAATGTTTTACCTTTATGCTACAAAGTTTACATATGTCATTCTTTGAACGCTTTGGCAACCATTTATGATTTCCTTCCTATCCTCGAAGCCTTTCTTCACAAAATTTGATGACCTCAGCATCACTTTTGAATTTTCTTTAAAAAACAGTCACCTACAGCAGTTTCGTAGCGCGCTACAAAACCGCTGTTCTTTTCAAAATTACAGTCTTCAATGAATTTCTTCAATTACTTTGTGACTGTTACAGCTTCACCCTTGGTTCCAAAATTACTAATTTGTCTTCCTTTTATACATGCCTCAAAACTTAATTAACTTGAGAAAAATAAACAAAACTTGGAGCAACATCTGACTTTAAACAATTTCAATTTATTTAGCAGCTAACTTGCCTAACTGAGCTTTTAGTTTTGCAAGTTCGTTCTCCATGGCTGCAATCTCTGATACTGTTTTCTCTAAATCAGCCATTTCTTTATCAGCTGTCTCCCATTTCTCCTTTGTAGATGAGGTTTTAACTTTCTTTGAGAATGGGAACTTTTTCCTTCATATCTTTCTTTTTGCGTTCCTTTGCTTTTTCTGCTTGAGCTATCTGCTTTCCCATTTGTTTGGCCTGTCCTCTGGTATATATTGTTCTTTTGGTTTCTTCTGCCTTCTCTGCCTTAGGAAATTGTCTGGTTTCTTTTTTTACCGTTACCTTGGCAGTTACCTCATCTTTATGGACTTGCTCTGCTGCTTGGATTTGTCTCCTGGTGATTGGTCTTCGGGTTTTGACCATGAATTCCTTACCAGCCTCCTCAAACCTTAGCCTTTTTGAGGCTTTTTATTTTTTGGAGCTATCAGGGGATGACTGGGTTAGATCAATTGGCATAGGCTCCACCTGCACTGATGTGGCTTGTTCAAAGTCAATTGCCTCCAGCAAATCCTTTAGACTAGCCTTTATGACATAGGGCTGGTCTTCCACTGCTACTGATTTTCCTTTTTCTCTGCTTAGCTGGCTTCTAGTTCTGATTCTTGTTACTTGTGCAATTCCACTTGGCTTTGATGCATCTTTCTAATGTTTAACTTTCTCCTTGGATGTTTTGGGTGTCTCTTTTATGACCACAGGTTTCTCTGATTTCCTTGGCTTAATATTGGGTTTCTTTCGGTCTTTAACCTCCTTCTTAAGCTCAGCCAATGTAGGTTCTTGAATTCTTCTTTCTTTTTCCCTATCTGGCAATGGGGTAAGACCTGTTTTGCTTTGGAAACCGGACATAAAAATGAAAGAGCCCCAATCCCTACCGATTTTATGCAAGCTATCTAACACCAACAACTTAATTAAACCATGGTGGAAAAGAGAAGTTTCATAATTATCCCTTTTGAATTGAAATTTGTCGCACATTTTACCAAGACTTCTGAATAAATAAAAAGGGATGTCTATTGACGCCTTCCCTGTGAAATGTAGCAAGAGTTTGAAGTGATAAGAGTAAACTTTGGTGTACCTTCCCTCACATGTGAGGTATTTCTGGATGGCTGTGAGGAGCAGAGCATAATGTTCTTTTATATAATTCCTAGGTACTGCTTTAGTGAGGTCCTCGTTTGCATATTGATCCTTCAGAAACTCCTTACATGGAGTCATGTCAAACTTAAAATTGTTGAACCATTCTTGTCCACTTCTTGGAATTTCGGTGACAACAGAAATGGCTTGCGGGGACACAGGGAACTCTAGCAATGCAACCTTAGAATTTAAGCCAGTGAAATTTAATGCGAAGGCTTTAGTTACCTCTGTGTGTCCACCCTTTAATTTTTCACAGAACCTCCAGCACCCAGCCTCTTTAAAAGCTCGTGCTACCCCTTCATCTTTGAGTGTAAGATCAAGTCCTTCTGGCTCGGTTCTCAGACATCTTCCGGATCTATGCTCTCTTTTCTCCATCTCGCTCAAAATATCTTTACACAAAGAACTTAATTAGCAACTTCAATTTACACAACAGCTTCGGCTTTGGAATGCAGGCTCGCTTGCAATGATCCCTTTTTAAATGAAAACTCGGGATTCTTTGCGTTTTTTCAAACGTTCATCATAGAACAGGCACGTTAATGCATCATGAATAAACATTATGACACTACCATACCTCATAAGATTTCTTAAAATAATTGTCATGTGCGTGATCCTAAATCTGATGGTGGAATGAATCCTATCATGACCTGGAGAGGACATCGACTGACAAAATATGACCGATTCTAATGACTCACCTCCCGAGATTTGACATTTCAAGAAAATATGCTGCAAAAAACCCCGAATCCCCGATTTCG